>JARQZK010002283.1:0-60000 GCA_030704885.1 Cynegetis impunctata | reverse complement strand
TTAAAATTTCAAAACAAGTTCTGAGGATCACTACCAAGATTATGGATTGAACAGAATAAAGCAGATTGACACTAATGATGCATATAACCTACAATTAATTAGAAAGATAAAAAAAATTACTTAGCAATAAACAAATCCAAAGATATTCACAAAAAATTCAATATTTCCATTTCCATTCATGATCACACTAAAGAAATATGGAATTTGAGAGCTCCAAAATTGAAACACTAGAAAGTTAATTAAAATTTACCTGTGAAAAATCTGACTCACGTGAGCACTGCTTTTCATTAAGAATTTCCATAATAATCTGCAAGTGAAATATGAAGCAATTTCGTGTAGCTTTTCAAGGTATGAAATTTGCCCAAATCTCATTGAAAGCTTTTGTGGACTCGAGGCGAATTACAATTTAACTTTTCTGTACTCAACCAACTTTTGAATGAATGTTTCATAATTATTCGTGTGATGTGACAACATGTTCATCAGAACTGTAAAATGAAACGTATGAATGGCATGTTCAGAACTATTTTCTGGTTCAGAATTATCCAGGCGAATGGACTGATTCATACAATTTCGATATAGGAACACTCAGCAGCGCATACTACATTCAAAAATACATTAAAGACAGAAAACAAAATTTCGGGTAAAATTGAAATATATATTTGGAATAGAGTAATGCTACAGTTAATTAAATGCTTTCACACAATATTAAAGTAACTTTCTAGTTGAATTAAACGATGATTATTCATATATTTTGTCTTTCCAAACACTTTAAATCACACTAGACGAATTGGAGCTGCAGTTTTTAAAAAATTCGATTTCTAGAACATACAATGAATAAGGAGTTTTTGAGGACTCAGGATTCTTTTTTTCCGAATCGAAGAACTTCATTAAAATCTATTCTATGTGTAGATATTATTGTTAACTCAAACGTATTTATCATACAATATTCTTTTTTTTATCTAGTCGTTCGCTTCATGTTTGAAGCGTCGTGATCTTATGTTTGTCTCATGTTGTTTTTAGCAGTTTCTCTCCATTTCTCTCTATCTGACGTGCTTCTAATGCTGTCTTGAAATTATTTTTCTGTAAACTGCTTCACCTGGTCCAGCCATCGTTTTGAAGAGCGTCCTCTAGGTCGTGTTCCCTCTACTTTCTCTTGGACCATGAGTTTTTCGAGATTGTCGAGATTCCTACTGCTCAAATGTCCGAAATACTCGAGAATCTGTTGTTTGATTCTAGTTGACAATCTGACTTGGATGTTAAGTTCTTCAAGTATGGATACGTAGGTTCTATGGGCTGTCCAGGAAATCCTCAGTAGTCTTCTCCAGACCCACATCTTAAACCCTTCCAACTTGGCAATGTCTGTGGCTTTTAAGGTCTAGGATTCGGCTGCATATAGCGCAACTGAAAAAACGAGGGTGTTTACTAATTTGCATTTTGTTGTGGTTGTTATATGCCGATCTTTCCAAATTTTGTTGAGTTTTGTCATGGCCGTTTCGGCAAGAGCTATTCTTCTTCTGATTTCTTGACTTGAATCGCCATTATACAATATACATGTCCAAAAATCTTAGTGAGTACGGGCTAATGTCATCATACTAAGACTTTTTGGAATGCATGTGCACAAAATATCGACCCAATATGAAGAATGAGTTATGAAAATGAACACTTGTAATATTTTTTTTAGGCACTTATAGAAAAATATCACTCCAAATAAAGTTATTATGTATCAACTTTTCAGTTAAGAAATAACTTAGTCATATTGAAAATCAACAAAAATTCCGTAAAAAAGTTTATAAACTAACTAGAAATAGAAAAGTACAAGATATTGGTTAGTTGTATTTTTAGTTTTTAGACTTATACTCTCCTGTAAACCAAAATTATTTTCAACACAGGTCGCTAAGTAATGAGGAATGGAGAAAATCTCGAGCTTCATGACGAACTATTAACTATTTAATAAAGTCGATTATTTTAACTCAAATGGCCTGTTATTGATAAAAAAAAACAAAGAAATAACATAACAACACAGAAAAGAATAATTCAATTTTAAATATATATATATATATATATATATATATATATATATATATATATATATATATATATTTATGTATATAAATATATATATAACAAATAAAAATTAATCGGGTGAGGGGTCAATGACTTTTGGTTGGTTCCTTTTTCTTATTTATTCCTCATTATTTCGTCACTTATTTGGAGACTTTCTCAAGAGGATCTACAACATGAAATAATAAATTACTAAAATAAACATTAATTGAATAACACTTACAGAAGTGGAAACTAGTCACAAGCTCTAAAATTGAAAAACATTAAAACAAATATAACATCGAGAACAGACATGACCCGTAGGTACTGTGTATAAAACGAAGACTGCGAAGTCAAATGAAAACAAACAAATCGATCGACGCACAGGTGGAATATAAACTAATCACCTCTTAAAATGTCTCAAAATATTACAATAGATATTGCTGGTATTGTCAGTGTCGGTCTTAAAATTGACAGAATTCACGCTGGAATTGATGTGGCACATTTCTAAAAATAATCGGCATCTATATTTTTCTTCATGCTCTAAGATTTTAACATCCTCAAACTGAAATTTATGTCCTGTGTCCACACAATGTTTCGCTGCCGCGCAAGATAACTTTTTAATTCGAATATCACTTCGGTGTTGAGTCATTCTATTTTTTAACCACTGTTTCGTTTGGCCGATATATACGCCAGAGCAGTCTGCACAAGGGATCCTGTAAACCACATTGCTGTTAAACAGAAACGGTGTTTTATCCTTAATTTTGGAGAACAGATCGGAAATTTTGATCTGATTGTACTTCGCCAATTTAACAGTTTTAAATTCTGAAAATATTGAAACCACAGAATTCGTGAGTCCCTGAATATACGGAATTCTCCTGAATTTAAAATCTAAAGGAGCTTCTTCGGTTGGTCCGTCGTATAATCGTGTGTTATGAACAAGCTTATGCAGGATATGCCTTGGATATCCGTTATTCAGAAACATGTTAAAAAGCCCATTCAAATTTTGCTTATATATATATATATATATATATATATATATATATATATATATATATATATATATATATATATATATATAAATATATATAGATATATATAAAAATATATATATATATATATATATATATATATATATATATATATATATATATATATATATATATATATATGTATATATATATATATATATATATATATATATATTTTTATATATATATATATATATATATATATATATAATCTTCTGATAATTATTAGCAATAACAGGCTTGTTGAATCTTAAAAAACTCGATTTTATTAAAAAGTTGACGTTTCGCCACGAATGTCGTGTCGACACTTCAACTTTTTAATAAAATAGAGTTTTTTAAGATTCAACAAGCCTGTTATTGCTAATAATTATCAGAAGATTAGAAATAGTTCACAGGCAACAACAATTCGAATAAATAATTATATATATATATATATATATATATATATATATATATATATATATATATATATATATATATATTTTTATATATATATATATATATATATATATATATATATATATATATATATATATATGTGTGTGTGTGTGTGTGTTCAGAAAGATTTCCGTGGTCGGAAGTATTTGAAAAACTTGGTTCTCGGAATGAACAGCGTAGAAGGTTTGAAAAATCTCGACATTTCGGCTCCTTTTGTGAAGCCATATTCAGGAGAATGAGAAGGGGAATAAATTTTTTTTTTCAAATAATATATATATATATATATATATATATATATATATATATATATATATATATATGTAGATATATAGATATTTATTTATACCTATATATCTATAAATAGTTTTTATTAATATGAAAATTCAACTTGTTATTTTCCAATAAAAACTCTCACATGATTACAAAAATTTTCAACTTTAAGATCATCGACTTGAACATTTCTTCATAAATTCAATTAAATTCAATCGATGGTATTTTCAATAAAACTATACATATTTGATTTATTATATATTGAATAAGACACGTTCTTCTCAGCCATAAAAATTTGTCCAAGTTATTACTCGACTTCGTGAAATTGTAGTTTCAGAAACAGGAGAAGCGCTGAAAGTGAGAGGTTTGAAGAGAAATGTACTCTCACGTTCCAAGTCAAAACTTTATAATGTTAAAATCTTTTCAAACAAGTTGAACCTTGCCAACTTCCTGATCACAGCGAATAAAGGACAAAGAGAGATAAGCATTTTATCCGAAGAAGATCCCACCGAAATTCTCTGATTTATTTTCGAAGTATTTTTAGCTGTTTTGACACAACGGTCCCTATCGTCTAATTTGGTAGATAATTCTACTGAATACTGCACTTTTTCATATATCATGATATTGTGAGATTCTTTTTATGTTTTAGTTCATTCTCTCAAAGCATATTGAACGTATAGTATTATTTTACTTCACTTTATTATTATCTTGTTTAATTTTCATTTATATTATTTATAACTCCAATTACTGGAAGTTGAGGAATGTTTCATCATATTAGCAGTTCATCAAGTATAGAACTAATAAGCGAAATAATAATTCTTGAGATTAAATTCATAGAAACTCTAATTTTGACGTAAAAATCGTATAATGTATTGTCATCATCAAATTATGGTATCAACAATTATTATTTGTATTTTATTTATAGATTATTACCCCATACATACAAAAACAACTCCTGTTTTTAAGTGACTAATACAAAATAGTAAATTTTATGTAAATCTCATTAAAACAAATTTCACGTTATTTGGAATCCAAAAAATACAATACACCCCGTTTATCATCAGCTACATTCAATTGTCAATGAAATAAAAATTTATTCATTATTTTATATATAAATATAATATATGTATAATAATAATAGAGTAATTATTATTAATTTTTGATTGCGGATAAAATATAAATATATTTTTATGGATCAGTATTCTGACTTGATTGTTTCCTCTATAATTCACCGTTCGATTGTGAATGCAGATTTTGCGTTGCTGAATACGTATAACCAGCTGCCTTGGAAAGTTGTTTGATAATTTTTTAAATTATTAAAGAATTTTCCTTGTTCACTTTATGTAATGTATGAAATTGACCATGGTCGGCTAGTATGTTTTTCATGATTTGATTGTTATAAATATATTATATGTATATATAAAATAATGAATAAATTTATATATATATATATATATATATATATATATATATATATATATATATATATATATATATATATATATATATATATATATATATATATTATTCACTGATAGCAAACACTTCAATATCAAGGTATAATAAGAAACAATATTGATTACACATTTACTTAACATAAATTTGTTAGAAATGTATTTTCAACGAATATATGTGAAAATTATTATAAATATTGTCTCAGTATAATTTGGCTAATACCGCTTTCTTAGGAATAAGGAAAAATGGAGAGTTAGGTTCAGATTCGTAGATCTAGAAGATGTATGTTTTTTTTGTTTTAGTTCACTTTCAACAGGACAGGGGCGTCTCAGCTGTATCAATTATAATGGGCCCCAGTTTTCCACAATCTCACTAAAACGATATATATATATATATATATATATATATATATATATATATATATATAAATATATATATATATATATATATATATATATATATTATATATACTCATATTCATATATTTTGAATTGATGAGGTTCTTACTTAGTTAAAATCCATAACAATATTATTAAAAAGACACATGTTCAATTCGATAGATAAAATCAGTCTGCATTAATAAATAATGTAACCTATTTTAACCCGATCTAAGAAACAAGGTAAATTGGAAATACTAGGAGGAAACTTGAAAAGCCTGACAAGATACAGTAAAGTGAATCAATAGCAAGTTGTAGACTAGACACTCAAGCAAACATGGGAGCGAGAAATCAGATAGTGGCGTTTGAAAGAAGTTTTTCAGGAGAAAAAACTTCAATTCAGTGATTTGTTTTTGTATCTAGCTAAAGAGAATATAAAATAGATTAAACTTTTGAAGAAAGTAGATGAATAAAATGGTGATAGTATCTATATATAGACCATTTATAATGCGTATAATAAGTATTTATAATTGAGTAATCCGAGCGTACAAATACCGTAAAATTTATCGGAAATACTTATATATTTAAAATCTTCTTCAAAAGTCTATGATTGTAAACACCACAAATTATCCAATTAAACCAGTATTTAAAACAAAAGGTAAATCAGTTTCCATTAATGGATAAATTGTTTCCACACGAAGATAATACAAGGATATCTACTTTATCATCTATTTTTGACCAAAACATCGAAATACTGGAAACTCTTCAAAAGCACCTTATTGAACATGAATTTATATACAACAGTATCAACAAGCTAAATTCTTATTTGAGTAAACCAAATAAGGAATACATTCTATGCCTTAACATAAGAAGTTTAAATGCCAATTTCACAAGTCTGCAACTTTTCGTCGAGAGTATGGACGTCAAGCCCAGCATAATAGTATGTACAGAAACATGGAACATTGAATTTTTACCGTACTTTAGATTGTCGGGATACAAAATGTACTATAACTAAAGTAGAATTAATCAAAATGATAGTGTTGTTATCTATTTTGATGATAACATTTCTGAAGAAACTAAAATAATTGAGATGGGAAGACTTAAAATTTTACATTCTACTGTAACTTTAGACAAAAATGTTAAGCTTGAAATTTCATCATTTTACAGATGCCATGATTTTCCTAAAAATAGATTTATTTTGGATATCAAGGAATTTTTAGCAACAAAAATTAACACAAAAAATCACATATTGCTTGGTGATTTTAATATAGATATTATAGAGCTTGATAAATTGAGTAATGAATTTTTAAATAATTTCCTAGAAAAAGGCTACTCGCCATGCTTCCAATCGATTACAAGACCATCTATTTCAAATCCAAACGAAGGATCATGCATAGATAATATTTTTTTTTAAATTGTGTCATTTCAAACTAAAGCGATTAAACTTGATGATCTTCTCAATGATCATTATCCTATTTTTTTGGAATTTTAAAAAACTATAAAAGCTACAACTAAAAAAGAGAGTACACCTACTATTAACTATACTACCTTGATGAAAGAAGCAAAAAAAATAAATTGGTTTTCAATTTTAACTATGCATGACCTTACTGAAGCCATAAAAGAGCTTTTGAAGTTAATTGATAAATGTGTTCAAAAATCTAAGCAGCCAAAAAATAACCAAAAGTACAATACCCCTAGAAGCCCTTGGATATCCAAGGAATTGATAACACTGTGTGAAAAAAAAGGAAATGCTATATAAAAAGTGGAAAAGAGATGTTTCAAACTTGACTCTCAAAAATGAATACAAGGTATTTGAAAAAGACCTTGAAAAAAGCTAAATATGAATACGAGCATAGTGAAGTTGAGAAAAATTCTGGGGACTCGAGGCGTTTATGGGAGATCATTAACAACAAAATTGGTGAACACAAAACTAAGAAAGAAGTGATTAAATATATTATTGACGAAAAAACTAACTTGAAAATAGAGGATCCTCAACAAATGTCTAACGTTATGAACAATTATTTTTGTAATGTTGGAGAGAATTTAGCTAATGAAATTAATGAACCTTTGCATAAAAAACTCACTTTACCACCTATAAACCAAAAAACTATTTTTTTACATTTGACCAACCATAATGAAGAACTAAAAATAATTTAAAAAATGAAGAATAAAAAAGGTGGCATTGATGGAATAAGTACTAAAATAATCAAAACTTTAGCTGACTTTCTTGCTGAGCCTCTATCACATATAGTTAACCTTTGCTTTATTAATGGTGAATGGCCTAATGAACTGAAATTTGCAGAAATAGTACCAATACACAAATCTAAAGGAAAATATAAACCCTCCAATTACAGTCCTATTTCACTGATCTCAAATTTTGCAAAAATCCTTGAAAAAATTTTTCACAACAGATTAATGAATTTTATACATAAATCTAACATCATTTCTAATAAACAATATGGCTTCTTAAAAAATAAAAGTACGAAAGACGCATTAAATTTCATAATCGATAAAATTTTGCTTAAACTTGATAAGAGTAGTCCAATAGCTATCACTTTTTTAGACCTTACCAAAGCTTCTGATACCGTAAATCACGAAATCTTGCTAAAAAAATTATATAACTACGGAATCAGAGGAAATGCTTATACTTTGATTTCTAGTTACTTGAGAGGAAGGCTGCAGAAGGTCAGAATAAATGGAAATTACAGTGACTTTAAGGAGGTGAATATGGGTGTTCCCCAGGTAAGAATCCTGGGACCACTCTTATTCATACTCTATGTTAATGATCTGCTCATGAATACGCCTGAGGGCCAGATTGTCTCATATGCTGATGATACAGCAGTCATAACTGAGGAATCAGATTGGAAAAAAGTAGAGGAAAAAATGAACTTTCAACTACAAGAAATATCAGATTGGCTTGCTTTAAATAAATTGTCGTTGAATATTGATAAAACTGTATTTGTAACTTTTGGAAATTATTGTGATAGTGTACCTGAAAGATTGCACGTTAAAATAAGTAATCAAGAAGTTAAGAGAGTTGAAAGTTGTAAATATCTGAGTCTGATAGTAGACTATAGGTTGAGTTGGAATTTGCATGTTAACTATATATTAAACAAAACAAAATATTTGGTTTTTATATTTTTTAAGTTATCAAAAATAATGCAACATAAAACGTTAATGATAGTCTATTACGCTTCATTTAAGAGTGTACTTAACTATGGTATAATAGCTTGGGGTGGAGCTTATTCCACGCAAATCTCTTTGCTGCAAAGAAGGCAGAATAGAATTTTAAAAATAATCAACAAAAATAACTTCATATATGAAAATCAACCTTGCACAATAGAACAACAATTTTCACTTGAATCTCTACTATATCATTATGTAAATTTATCAGAATTATGTTCAAAATCAACAAGTGCAACTAGAAATAAATCTATACAATTGCCAAAAAGAACATTAAAAATAAGTAAAAAAAGATCTTATATCAAAGCAATCTTTCATTGCGCATCAGGTGACGACTGTGATACAAACGAAAAAAGGTTCTTAGAAAATATTTAAAGCCTAGTTTTTTAAGTTACTTATAGAGTTAATTATATTATTTTTTAGTTTAGATTTAATTACCGGCCTCACGCACAGGTAACTTTGATTACCTCTGTGAGGATATACTATTTTTATTAGTGTTTAAGCTATGTATTTTGTATATTTTTAAAAAAACTGGTAATAAATACAATACAATCAAAAGAGAAATAAATTGAAAATATTTGAAACCAAGTGAATATACACCAAATAAAAAATTTTGAATTATTGTTATATTTAATAAAAGTTTTCCGAATGTAAATCTTGCTTTCACATATTTGCAATCATAATGACGTCCATCCATTATGCATACAGGCGCAATATTTATGTAATTCCTCACTTAGCTCAAGTTTTGATTTTAAATGAAGTTTCATGCGGAAATAATAATTTGGCTAGGTTCATTATTCATAAAATAAGATAGCAGTCTGGAAATTTAATGAAATTTAAAGAAATTATGGTAATATCTGTAATAGTTTCAGTTGAGTGGAGTCATTTTATTAGGATTTCATGTTTAACTACTATCTAAATTTTCTTGTAATATTCGGTTAAGAACTCTTATCAAAATGATTCAGCGCAAATCATTTTTGATCAAAGAATTTCTGATATGATCTGTATATATTTTATCTTTATGGTAGTTTCATTTTCCTGTTCTATTTTTAGGCTGCCTTCTTTATAATCATATTTAATCATCACCATATTATTTGACCAATTTAATTCATTTCTAAAGCTTGGGATACACTCGGAACAGAGGTTAGCCAAGTCTGAACGAGGCAGCCTTGCCTCTTAGCAATGTCTGCTTGGTACATCGTCGAGCGAGACAACACGATGTACGATGTAGCAGAGTTAAGAGTACGTACCGAAGCAGTTCCGGGCTTGCCTTACTACCGACATCGAACGGATCAGGTCCGAGTAACGTACGAGGTAGACTGAGGCAAGCTGTGGTATTCACTGCGATGTCTCAATTAGTCAAGGCTTTCTCGTTCATCCTCAACTTCCCCCTGCCTAAAGTCTATTTAAGGCATACTATTTGTATGAGAGCCAGCGTTCCGCAGAATTACCTACGGTATAGAAGCAAAGTCCTTATTAATGCTAGGTATACTATTTTACCTGCCGTGTATTCCAATCAAGGGTTCCTCTGGTCGTGCCCAGAAGTCAAAAAACATCAAAATTGACTATGAAAACTAGTCTGCCGTTCTAATATATTAAAATATATAATTTTTTTCATGTAAAAATTCAATGGCAGACACTTCTTCCAGTTCCTACTATTCGCACTACTGAAAAAGTATTATGTGTCTGCCTGGATGTCGAAACCGACCTATCTATCTGGTTTTTTTTTTAATATGTTTATGTAATAATAATATAAATGACATACATCAGTTTCAGCTAAGCTGAAATAAAGCAAAGTTGTATAAAATTTTCTCAGCTTTGAAATTCTCCAAATTATAATAGGAACCGAAAGAAGTGTCTTTACATGAAAAAAATTATACATTTTAAGATATTAAAACGGCAGACAAGCGATCACGTTTTCAGAGTCAATTTTGATGTTTTACAACTTCTGGGCCTCGATGGGAATAGTGAATCTCCACTTCACCTTCGGCAGGTGAAATAGTATACATAGATAGCATTAATAAGAACTTTGCTACTATACCGTAAGTCTGCGCAACGATGGCTCTCAGTCTATACGAAACGCAAAAACCAATTGAGCATAGTCTATTTCATTTACATATTACTGTCGCTTATTATACATATTACAAATAGAATGAAAATTTGTTATGCTTTTTATATATTTGAATTAAATCATAGCAGTTTCACCTTGATACAATACTTTCAGTCATGGTCTATGAAATCATGAACATATACAATTTTCAGAGAAAATTAGAAATTTTTCGTTAAGATGTTTTTACTACCATTTATTACCTTAATTTCCCTGTTCCTTCTTCGAACTATTTATGGATGAAAATTTTACGTTATCCGTTCATCGTTCAGATATACAATGAAATCTAATTAAACCGTGCTTTTCGGTCTTTGCATCCCTCATTTCTAACTTCAAAGACGCATTTGCATTTCGAACGACAAATGAGGCGTTCGTGCCTCATCCGTAAAGTTTGTATAGATTAATGAGTATACTCATTTCGAAAATCGATATCCTTTCAGAATCTCACCAGATGTTATTCCAGTAATTTCCATAATCATTAATCGGCAGGGGGAATATCGGTGTCAAGTATTGCGGAATTCTTACACACATATTTGAATAATGAGTTTTTTTTGTAATTATATATATATATATATATATATATATATATATATATATTTTTTTTTTTTTGGTGAGTGAAACCAGGACACATTAATAGAAATTTTTTTTAAAAATCAGTAGCGAAATGGTGAGTTTCAAGCCTTTTTTAAGCCGCCCAAGTGACGGGAGGGGAGAATCTGTAACTCCAAATTGTTAGTTCTACACACCTTTTGAAAATAAAAAAGGAATTTTCGCTACTTATAAAATATATATTTTTGCTTTTCAATAATAATTTTTCTGGTCTACCATCTAGAAAGAATCGGTAATAAAATGAAATTCAAAATACTCCATAAAATTGTTCTATTGAACAATTACTAAGTTTTATTATTTTCTGTAAAACTATAACTTTTTATCTAACTACAAAAATATTTATAAGAAAAAAAGAGTTTTTTTGTTAAATTAAAAAACAGTTGACTAATAGAAAAACATTTTTGTCAAACTCAAAAAACAATTGATTAGTAAGTTGCCAATCTTAATCTTTGCATTCAAAACAAAGCGCTCACGTCTCTCTGCCCTAAAAAGTGATAGTGTACACCTCTCCACTAGGTATTGCTCACCATTCTCGCATGTCGGTTGTTATAATTAAACTCTTATCGGAGAACATCTTAAATCTGTATACTTTTTCTTGAAATAACGCTGAATTTCAAAAAATTTTAAGCGACAACTGCTAATACACTATTACATGCACACGTTACACTTTGCTTTGAACAGACTCGATAAAATACTATATGCTAAACACCAAAGTACGTATACTCAAACGTAGATCCGGCTTAAGTAGACAGTAGATATAGAAGGGAGGTTGAACGGCTAAATCATGTCTTTGCGTTCATAATCATAGGAACACTTTATGTGGTGTGCCCTGGGGGATGTTTGGACCTCACGATTGGTCTGGCTGCTCACAGAAGATATTCAAATAGTACCCTAAGTATCATTTATATCAAGACTAAAAATACAAGTAATTTTCCATTATTTTTTTGCGACCTTCAAAGCGTCTGGCAAAGGTTTTCACTGATGAGAAGTGTCTGACAGAAAGAATTATCAATTTTCAAAGTATTATTTGAAGTATATATAAAAATTAGCCCTGAGAATTTAAGAAAAGGTAGTTTTTGCTCACTTTCAAAAATTAGCCCTGAGAATTGAAGAAAAGGTAGTTTTTGCTCACTTTTAGCACCTGGTACCTGGAAATTGGCCGTCGGCCCAAGCTAGCGGGTATGCATAAACTGAAAGTACACACGAACACTACTTTTATTTATTTATTTATTTATTTATTTATTTATCAACGGAAAGCCCATTTACATAAAGAAATACAAAAAATTAAAATTTTAAATCTAGATTAACCTAGCATTTACCTCACAGCGAAACTGCTTTAGTGAGGTACAAAAACATAAGTCAGCGTTTAAATAGCGATTACCATAACCCAACATTCTATTAATAGGTGCATTAATCATATAGTTAGTACGACAGACGGGGTACGCGAAAAAGTTGTCACTCCTAGTTCTTCTGAACGGTACGTGAAGACAAATTTGGCCAAGTAAATCATTAGAGTCAAGAAGATTATTCAGACACTTAAAGAGAAACACCAAATCAGATATAATTCTTCTTACTGATAAAGGCTGTAAACCCAACTGAGTGCGAATAAATGTTACGGAAAAATTGATTCGAGGAATTGACCTCCTGAAGGAAATGTAAAGCAAAAATTTATTCTGCACTCGTTCAATATATTGCGAATCAGCCTCGTAATGAGGTGACCAAACAATTGACCCGTACTCAACAATAGGTCTACAAAAAGCAAAATAAAGCAATTTCACAGTAGCCTCATCAGAGAATTCAGCTGAATTCCGACGAATGAATCCCAACACTCTCAATGCACGGTTAGTCATTATTCTGAAGTGTTCCTTGAACTCAAGTTGACTATCCAAATTTATGCCAAGATCACTAATGATATTAACACGCTCAAGACTTTCACCATCAACCGAGTATGGATAAAATACTGGGTTACTGGTTCGATGGAAGGTAATACATTTACATTTCAGAAAGTTCATACTCAGCAGAAGACCCGAAAGCCATTCCACCACAGCCAACACGTCCGATTGAAGATCAGCAGCATCGGCAACAGAGGAGATGGACTTATAGATCTTCAAGTCATCAGCGAATAACAAAACTTTAGAATGCTTAACAACTAGAGATAGATCATTAACAAAAAGTGAAAACAAAAAAGGGCCGAGGTGACTACCCTGCGGAATACCTGACGTAACCAGGATTGTTTTAGATTTAAAATTTTTAACTTTTACAACTTGAGATCTATTTTTGTAATAGCTCCTCATCCACTTCAAAAGACTACCCGTAAACCTACTGACTCAACAACAGAGTCTAAGATAGTGTGGTTAACTTGGTCAAAGGCTTTAGAGATATCTGTATAGCAACCATCCACCTGGTTACCTCTTTGAAATTCGTTATAAATGAACTGAACATATTCGACTAGATTGGTTAGACTAGATTTTTTTTTCATGAATCCGTGCTGTTGGGAAATAATAATTTGTCCTAAACTGAAGGAAATTTTGTCCAATACAATGCTTTCAAAAACCTTAGGAATATTACACAAAATACTAATCGGGCGATAGTTACGCACATCGTTCACCTTTCCTGATTTAAAAATTGGTGTTATATAACTTGATTTCCACATGATAGGAAAGATGCCCGACTGAAGTGAGGAATTGAATAATCTACAAAGAGGAGCCGCTAACGTATCCACACAATTCACTAAAAATGCTGCAAAATACTTTATCCCACACATATTATTACTGAGAAAATAAGTAATGTCTGGGAGCTCTGGGATCTTGGAATAAATACGTGGTCGCGGCTAATCGCTAATATGAAACAAAATACGTAAATAATATTAATTACTTTTCACTAATTCACGTTGAGATTAAATGGTTTCCCTAGGGCTAATTAAAAAACGGTCAGCGCTCTAATTAGCCAATGTAAAGGTGGATTTAGGTGCATCAAACGAGGTTTCTAGTCTCCCAATGTGCACTTGGAAATAAATTAGCTGTCGACTGAAAACCAAACCCTTAAACTTCAGTAACGACTTTGTCGATATACGGCAGTGTGGGAAGTCTATCTTATTCTGAAATTGATAGCAGGCTTCATGCTGAAACTTCGTAGAATTCTGTGTATATTGAAGGAAACTTGGAATTGAACAATCTTGAAGTATAGTTGAATGTTATATTTTATGATAACGTATAGTCAAACTTTGAAAGAGGTGTTTTGGTTGTTTACTCGAATATTAGATGAGTTTTAGAATTTATTATAATAGGTATGAATATTTTAACGTTTGAATTGTTGAGGCCGTTATTCGATGAAAATCTTCTTCAGGTGCGAATTTCAAACTAAAACTAAAATTTCTAATGCAAAGTTTACAAAGTATAATAATTAATTTGGAAAATCCATTCTCAGATTCTAAGAACAAACTACCTTCATTCATTAAAAAGGTTAAGAAGGGGGGAGCTGTTCACATCCAGAATTGGTTGTTAAGTAACTTCTGGGAATTTTTATGCCTATTAATTTCTAAAGTTTCCATAAGATTTAATTTTGAACCTTGTTCCGAGATGTAGAATTTCGAAATCCGAATTGAAGTCATGTTTCTCTTTTATTAAATGTCTAGCATATATTGAATCTTCGTTATGATTTATGTAACTTCACCTGTGTTCAGTAATCCCTTTCTTGAGATTTCTATGTTCCAAACTGCATATGTTTTTTCGTAATTTCCGCATTTGTTTATACACTCCCGATTTACTGAGCTTATCTATTTTTGACTTGTTGTTTTTTTATGTTATATCTTCCTAGACTATTTCTTGTTCTGAATGGTAATTTTGTAAACTTTGCCGAAATAAGTTAAAATATTCAAGATAATATTGAATGTTATTAATATTTTCTCTCTTGATTGACATGAATAAAGCACAGAATCAAATGTTAATACAGCACGGGCAAACTCCATTTTTATAATAATAATTATTAAAGATAGAATTCTTACCAATTCAGCTTTAGTTATTAAGTATTGCAGTTATATTTGCTAGCAGACGTTATATCTGCATTCATATTTAAAAAATAGTAAATAATTGAATAAATACTTATCTGACAAAATAATCCAATGATATACCGAAAATTCCTCTTACAAATTTCCATCATTCACAAGGTATTTCAATTTTTCAACAATTTTCTCATTGATTATAAAATTAAATGAACTGAATAAAAAACTGTCAAATTATAAAAAAGAAGAAAGACAAAGAGACATTTTTGAATATTCCGAACTCCGTTGTGTATAATGTTTTATTCAAGAAATATTTTCATCTAAATGGAAACATATTCCATGTATTTTAAGAAGGAGAATGATATTACCCTAGAAAGAGATAAAGCTCAATACCAAATCAATATTTGAATTATTTAAGAAGCGTCCAAGGATTTGTTCAGCTCCACGTTCCTTCTAAATTGAAATAGGGGCTTAATAATTCGTAAGTAAAGAGAACGAAAATGAGAGGAAAATACGACCTCAGTGAAGGAGCCCTGCTGCCCACGCGTTTTTTCAAAATTTGTTTACTACCTTATCGTAACTTTATTACCTGTAATTATTATTAATTCTATTCAATACGGGACATCAGTTTTTAGTCGTATTTTATCCCTTAAAATACATACCATTGCAGTGTATCGAAGGAGAGCAGTCAGGTGCGGGAGAATTTTTTTCATTCGTTTTAGACCTCCTGAACTACGATTTATATATATATATATATATATATATATATATATATATATATATATATATATGTATATATATATATATATATATATATATACAGGCCCGTATCCAGAAATTCGTTTCGGGGGGGGCTCAAAGACGAAAATCACTCAAAAATGTGGACTTATTTGAATAAATTCAGGGTAAGGCGAATCACACATCAATCTCAAATCAGTACGTGACGTTTAATCTATTATTGTTTATTGTGCAAGAAAAAGATGCAGTACAAGGTGTACAATAAACAGCTACTATGATGTTTTAAAGAAGTTTCAGCATTTTTAATGTCTAACAAAAAATACTTGTTAATAGCAAAATTTAGATCAGAACTCATTTTTCAATAGAACACACACCTTAAAATAGTAATTTCCTCGATTTTTTCTTCGCCAAGCGGTCGAGGACTTCCTCCGGATCAACAACAGTATCCCAGTGAATTGACATCATCGCGAGTTGATGGATTGAACTCAAACCCATAACACTCACGTGCAGTGATTCATTTGTTTTTGTTCGATGAGTCCAACATGAGAAGCTAAAAATCCCTAGATCTTGATCAGAATCGATTCGTACAATTGAACTATATTGTTCACTGCTGCCACATGTGAGATGTAAAAAGTCGTGTTACTGAACATGGCAGGCAGGCTTTTCATAATTTAAAAATATAAGGATACGTTCGATTGACACCAAACGTGCTTTCCGTCGACTAAAAAATCAAACTTCAAAGAATAGAAAATTCTATACTGAAGACTTTTCTGTGAAGAATATCGAATGGAAAAAATTTTCAAATTTCGGGATTTCGGGGGGGGGGCCTCCCCTGGATACGTGCCTGTATATATATATATATATATATATATAGAGAGAGAGAGAGATTTGGTTCTATTTTGGTTGTCCCAGGTTCGTAAAAATACTTTAAATTACTAGTTTAACGCGTTTAATAAACGTTTTAAGAGTAGTACTTCCTTCCTCAGTATCTTAGTATAGACAATAAAATTAAAATAAAGACATCTAGAGCATAAAACAATATCAGTATATATTCTGAAAATGATTTTCTTTATTTATCTGGCATGTCAATGTCAAAATATATATTATAATTGTTCGACGATATTGTTTTAAACTCTAGATGTTTTTGTTTTTATTTTTATTTTATTGTCTACTAAAATACTGAGGAAGGGAGTACTCTTGAAACGTTTATTAAACGAGTTAATTTAGTAATTAACAATTACAAGAACTATTGCTCCCGTCCGATCTTTCAAATCCCAAATTTTCCGTGGAGCTGTAGAAATAGAAAAACGTCCAAATTGTTTGAACACAGAGATGGCAGTCACAGACTCCCATCAGCATGGAAACCACTTCTCAGTGGTCGCCATGTCACACCCAATCAGAGTGCATCCCGCACTGATGAGCGTGAGTAACCGCCCCCCTCCCCTATAAATACGGCCACGCGACGATCGGCCCGTCAGTTGACTCTGAAGAGTAGGCAGCTTGAGACTTCAGAGTTGACAGGAAGCAGTACGGTTAGTGGATTAGGCAGGTTGAGACGACGCAATCGTATTGTTTCCTATTCCTCCTAATTCGATTCGTGGAGTAGGCAGATAGAGGCCACGATTCTGAATTATTTCCCTTCTAATTCTCCTGAAGATGGCTTCGCAAAAGGAGCCGAAACGTCGAGATTTTTCAAATCTTTTACGCGGTTCATTCCGTGAACCAAGTTTTTCATATATATATATACATATATATATATATATATATATATATATATATATATATATATATATATATATATATATATATATATATATATATATATATATATATATCATATATATATATATATATATATATATATAATTATTTCCGGGTACATATTGGCATCTCCAACGGCACCCATCGAGTTGAATGAGCTGAAATTTGGTACCTGGAATTTTTCTCGTAAAATGAAACTATCAAAATTTGGTTGAGTTTTTCCAACCGCCGTCATTTTTACGCCATTTTTCTTTTTTCGTGGTTTTTGAAAAATTGCCAAACTCCACAGCTTCTGCAGATTGAGTTAGAGGGTTGAAATTTGGTACATACATTGAGGTCATGTTGACTTAAAATCCTTTTTTGGTATCAACTCTTTTTCTCAAACGCGCTGCATTTCGTAATGACTATTCCGTTGCATCTGAATTGCATCTCGATCTGCTACACGATGCTCTTTTTTTTTCACAATAGAGGGTTGAAATTTTGTACGTGGATCATTTTGATGTTGAGATACATTTCTTCGTTGGTTTCAACATTTTTTTTTCCACCAAGATTCACTTCGCAATTTTTTTTTCATTAAATAAATAATTTTTTTTTCAATTCGTTTTGCAATTAAAGCGTGATTTTTCACAATATTATTCTATCCGTTAGAATCGTATTTCGACTCGATGCATTTCGCGTGAAAAATACGACATAAGTGATGGAGCTCTCAGCTCACGCCTTTTTTAAAATCTAATATTTCACAGTGAAAATTTGAATTTAGTTATCTATTCTTTGTATCTGATGATAGTAAAGTATACCAAAACGTTTAGTATATGATGTTTCAGGTATATCAATGAAAATAAAATATATTATTTATTATTCTTTCGAAAACATGTAAATATTTCGCGTAAAATCTGTCAAAATACCCAGATTTTTAAATATATTATTCATCATTATGGAGGCATGACGACAGTATCAAAAAATTGTCGATTTAATGGTTTTAGGGGAAAATTCATATGAAAAAATATTTAATACAATGCTTTAGTTTCATTAAAAAAATTCAGATCATTGAGATTTTCAATAAAATAAAATATTAAAATACTGCAATCGGCCATTCTGACTGAAACACCAATCACAGCGCATGACGTCACGCTTAGGTAAACTCCGCTGTCAATACTCTCATTCACTGTGTTTTGTTGTGAATACTACTGATTACGCATTAGGATTGATTTTTCATTATTTTACGTGTGGTTTATCGACTTCACTCTACTATAACAATGGAACCAAGCTTTATTAAGGCAAATAGCTCAAATTTGCCCAGGATTGCTGTATTAATGTTGGGCGATTTCCTCCCAACAAATGAAGAATTGTGCTCGTCAGAATTTAGAAACGTGAGAATTTCATTGTAAATAAATTGTATTTATCTTTACCCTGGATACATCCAATTTAGATATAATCAAACCCGTTTTGAACTTATGCGAGTTTATTTTACTTTCATAGGTTATTTTTACAATCAACTTGTCATTGTTTACTTTTGATGTTAGCTCCCTCACAGTTTGTAAGTTGCTATTTTATAGTTAATAACATTTTAAGACCCGATAAAATAACTACATTTCTGTAACTAATAAGCACCTTCTAGTACTAGTACTATTTTCTCCATAGAAAACACCTAAAATCTGATAAATCACCAAGTCAATGTGTATGTATTTGTTCTAATTAATTTCAATTATTTTAGGTCTTCAAGACCATCTTATGGGGACGATGTAATCAGTTGTATGCAAATGTAACGGGAAGGAAACATTTGTACAGTAAAGTGCAAGATTTGCCCAGAGCATACATATATGAATATATATATATATATATATATATATATATATATATATATATATATATATATATATATATATATATATATATATATATATATATACATATATACATATATATATATATATATGTATATCGTGCGGGTTTCGACGTACGAGCTTTAATCACTTATTTCTTATTATTTTCTTGTTTGAAACATGTACAAATACTTTCTAGAGTGTTCTTATTGATGTGTTTTTACATTGCGGTACTGCACACCACTCATAGTTTTTGGAATTCATTTTTATCACCGGAATTAATTTGATGTTTTGTTTACTTTCTTCGCTACGCACAGACACAATGATATGTTTACCTAAGCGTGACGTCAGACCGACGCCATGACACATGCGAGCTGTTTTCACGCGCTATTGAAATAATATTAGAAAAATGGCTTTAAACTTCGTTAAACTTAAGTTTATTACCACATGAAGGTTTTTTCTTGAATAGTAAATGTGTACGCACATTAAGGAAGAGTATTTCAAAATCTTTCGTCACGCCTATTGTATAAGAGGGCGTATAAATTCACTCGAATAAAATGCCATGAAAATTAATAAACACTCCAACGAATCATAACCAAAAATTGCTGAAGGATGTCGTAATTGTTTTTTCTGTAAGCCTTTCCTTAGCCAAATTTTAATGAAAACTTACGTAAATATCGGTGAAAAAAATTAAACTTCTACCTCAATAATAAACGCCTCGAAGAACTTCTTAAACCACCAAGTAATTCAATTGAACATTTTTCCATTAACGAATTTTTTATAAATTGGATTTTGAATACTTAAACTTTGTTAATTACCATGGATTCTAGAAGTCAAGAGAGCCTTGTTAGGCATAAACCATATTGCTCTGAATATCTGAATACTTTTCCTTCGATTAATTTGGAGCAATTTCAGCTTGCTTATGGCTATAGGGATAATTTCGCTCGGGCCGTAATCCAGAAATCCGTTTCGGGAGTTGCTAGAAGCAACCTAGAGCGTCTCTCGAACATTTCAAAGGTGCAACTTTAATTTAATTTGAATTCTTTTCGGAATTCTTCCTGGGGCAAGGCTCGAATTGAAATTTTCCGCCTTAGAAGATTGAACTTTTGACAATCCTTTTTGGACTTCAGGTTTTCAATATAAGAAATTTTTCTTGGCTTCTATCTCAAACTGTGTTTCTATTGTACCATTATTTATATTTCAAAACTAACTACGATATTCTTAATTATTTTTCATTCAAAAAATTGACGAATATAGTCTAGTCAATGAGTGCTTTTTTGTTCAACTGTTTTCAACAGTCTCAGGAGAATATGAGCAAGATGTCATTTGATTCAGATAAGCATATAGACTATGAAAGCTATAATTAATTTACTGAAGAAAAAAGAAGGGTTTGGTTTTCTGCAAATATCTCAAAAACCAGTTAAGATATTCGAAATCTAAAAAAAGATTCGAAATGAGGAGGAAATTTTCTGAAAGAAAATTTGACACCTGAATCTATAGGATAAATATTTATAATTTTTTCAGAGGGGTAAAAATACGGCCGAAAACGGGGAATCTGGCTTGCGCAGGTCACGCCCATTTAGGCTTTGACAATGAACATTATTTAACCATATTGAAAATGAAAATAAAGAAATTAAAAAATTCGGGCACTTACTGAATAGATGAATGAACAATAATAATTCGACGGCAAAAAATTTTATCACGATTTTTCAATTAGTTATGCAATAGTTAATCAATAATTTTTTTCTGCTTTAACATGAATGTTGCAAGTGTTATAACTGTTAAACTATAAATCCGTTTTTTTTCATTTTACTCCATTACCCTCCTCGGTTTAGTTGCATGGTTTTTGACGTTCCTGGTGAAGTGACTTACCCCGTCGTACCAGTTTTCCGAGGCACAATTTCTCTTACTCCATGTTTTATAAACATATAGGAGATGATACATAAAATGAACAAGGAAAATTCTTCAATGATTGAGAAAATTATCAAACAATTTTTCAAGGGAGCTGGTTATATGTATCCCGTGACGATAATTCTACATTCACAATCCAACAGTGAGATAACTCTTCTATAAAGTAAACGTCAAGTCACCCCGACTCAAAATCTACATACAGCTATTTCGATCTTATTAGATCTCATCAGTGCAGCTTATTTGACTCGGAGTGAATTAACAAACTTTTATTTTTTCCCCAATGCAAACCGCGGTCGGGGCTACTATCTGGATAACAACCCAGAGCGCCCTCCACCATGCATGGAAAGTTGTTTGCTAATTTTCGTTGTTCACTTTATGTTGTATAATTAAATTGATTATGGTCAACTTGTATATTTTTCATGATTTGGCATAATGGAGAATTCGATCAGAATTCCAATTATCAATGGTCCGTTTTACCAAAATGGCACCAGTTACGTGGACTTAGTGATGCAATATATGAGGAACCTACGTGGTCAAGTTATAAGTCTCTAGGTCTTTTTCTGACAAAATGAACAGAATTTTCCTAGGAAGTACTCATAGAACTATTTTTTTGTCCCCACCCAATTAACTTGCCCGCGAAGCACACCAATATTTGTCAATCTAGAAGCTATGTTCGGTCTGAAGATACAAAAAACTTTATAATAAAATGTCATTATTCTATTAAATTTCGTCCAAGACGAAAAAATTTTCACACGATAGCAAAATCGACCCTTTGGAAAGTTCCCTTGCCCCAGGACATGTTCAGTTCACCAAGTATGGCTCAGCATTAGAAAGCTCTTGCCATGAGCTTTCCTGAGGTGAGTATACCATAACAGCAGCTAGAAGCCACAAGGAGCAAATTAGTGATTTATTTTATCTTTACAAAAACTTGTCGCTAAAGTTTGAAGTTCAATAACTGTCATGTGTGAAATTCACGAATATGTTGATTGAAGAACTCCATTCATTTAATCCTTGAACTCTGAGAGAATCCAACAGGATTATTTCGAATAAACATCACAGGAATTATATTAAATATCTTCCGTTAGTCTTTCGAAACTAAAACAAAAATCTAAATGAATTTTGAAGAGCTAATTAATGGATTTTCGAGTTTTGGAGATTATTCGTGAAACTCGGAGCACCAAGTGTGGCTCAGCATTAAAAATGTCTTGCCAAGAGCTATCCCGAGGGGAGTATACCATAACATCAGCTTCTAGAAGCCACAAGGAGCAAATTAGAGACTTTTGTTTTTCGAGAACAAACAACTTGTCGCTAAAATTTGAAGTTCGATAGTTGTCAAGTATTATTTTCATGAATATGCTCATTGAAGAACTCCATTCATTTAATCCCTCTCTGAGTGAATCTAGCAGAATTATTTCTAATAAACATCCTAGGAATTATATTAAATATCTTCCGTTATTCTTTCGAAACCAAAACAAAAACCATTTTGTAGAGCTAATTATTGGATATTCAAGTTTTGGAGATTATTCGTGAAACTCGGAACACCAATGCCCGATTTCACCAACTAATTCCTAAAGTTAGGCAATACTTAAATCGGATTTAGGAATTCCCAAGTGCAATTTGCGTTTCACCAAGCGTTAAGTAATGCCTAAGGACGATAGGAAATACCTAACGTTAGGATAGCTTGTTAGGTCTGCCTAGAGTATTTAGGAAATACTTAACCTCAAATTGTTTAGTTGTCAATTGATCATTTTCAAACACCTGATTTTGACAGGTCTGCCATTTTGGCTGGAGGACAAACAAACCATTTACGACTATCAGTGTTCTGAGTTGTTTGCTTACGTTTATTGAAAGTAAAAGTATTAAAAAGCTTTGAATCATAAATTTATATTGAAAATGGAAATAAGTCCTTATTATCAATCACTTCCTGCCGATATTAAGAGCCGCTACGATAAGAAAATCAAAATTATTGATGATATAGACCCCTATCTCTTGGAGTCCAGCTCTCAAGATTTGATATCATTTTCATCAATTCCAGTAATATCCATCATCGATATGGTTAATTATTTTATCCTCACCCACAGTTTTTATACTGGACAGCAAATGAAAGCATATAAAAGCTTGCAAGGTTTCAATTTGTATGAAACAGGACTAGTCCAAGAAATTTATGGGAAAAGAGTGAACAAAACAGCTTTTGTAGTTATTGGCAAGGTAAGATGTATTTTAATGATATTCATTAGGTTTATTCTCATACTAATCAGTGTTCTTAATTGTTATAACTAAAAGTAAACTATATTTCAGGTGAAACATTCACAACGTCTTAAGGAAAAGCTTCTGAATTCATGGGTTATTATCCTAACTGACGGTAGTATTTCCAGTGGACATTGCACTTGTATGGCAGGCTTAGGAGAAGTGTGCAGTCATATAGCAGCAATTGTTTTTCTCCTTCACAAACTCTCTCAGTCTAAGGATGAAGAAGCGTGTACCTCAAAGCTGGCAATGTGGCCTGTCTATATCTATATGATATGTCTATATCTTCATATTGTTCCTCCAGAAAAAATAAATATACTTTCATGAGGGTCCTAATTTGCTGTCATATAACAATTACAGCAAAATCACTAGATACCTGCTCTACTTGCTTTTTTCGTTTAACCGAACGTTTAAACCTGCTGACTTGAGTTTTACCAACAGGATTGGCAATTGTGTACCCCATATTTTGGGTTGGAATCCAGTCAGGGTTGTCTTTATCCAATAACTCTGCAGGAGTCCCTGAAAAATATTTTAAATAAAGAGTTCATCTTTTTTCACTTATTCAAGTAAACTTACCTGTTATAAAATGTTTAGAACAGACTCGTGCATATTTCAATTGATTTTCACTAAAAGGTCCCCTTTTCAATGCTTTAATCCATCTCTCTTGCCTTTCTCATGATACAGCATTTGAATAATCACCAGCATTCTTGAGGACAGCAGGGATTCTATTAAATCTCACTTTGTCTCGGTTTCCTCTCATACCACAATTAACCACGGCACAAAACGATGGCATTTTCTCTAATAAACTCCAACAATAATGAAATAATCAGAAAAAAACTTTAAATTCGACAAACAACTGAAAAAGTTATGAAACTTAAATGACAGTTCAGCACTACTGTTTGCATAACAATGGTTTGTTTGTCCTCCAGGCAAAATGGCCGAAAGCGCGTGACGTCATATGAAAATGGTCAATTGCACATCAAATTTGAGGTTATTTACATAGAAATATAATAAAATTATATTTTTATCATTTTTTTCTCTTCTTCTAACTATTCTTTGTCAAATTTACAGTCTAGTATTAAACAGTGGTACCAATTATATGTACAAAACTTTCCAAATCAAGTTTTTAACAAGGTATTTCTTAACTAAGGATTTCTTAGGTTGGAGAAATGCGATTTAGGTAAGTAATCGGATTTAGGTATTTCCTATCGTAGGAATTACTTAGTTAGGAACTTCCTTACATCTCGTTGGTGAAATCGGGCACAAGTGTGGCTGAGCATTAGAAATGTCTTGCCAAGAGCTATCCCGAGGTGAGTATACTATAACAGCAGCTTCTAGAAGCCACAAGGAGCAAATTAGAGATTTTTGTGAGACAAACAACCCAACTAACATTTTTTGTTTTATAATGGTAAAGGTTACGTTTCGATTACCTATTTTATAAAACCTAAGAACCTATCAATTGTTCGCGAAACGTTTTCGTTACTCTTATAAAACCCCTATAGCACTTAAATGGAGAATCCTATAAAGGTAACGGTGACTAAATTTTAGTACCATATAAAACTTTCACTTTCCACTTATTTGTAACTAAGACGTTGTCGTTACCTTTATAAAACATAAATAGGTTTTATAGCGGCAAGGAATACATTTTCGTTACCGCTATAAAACCTTAATATTAAAACATCCTCGCCTATAGTGTTTATAAACACCAAAAATAAACCACCCCCTTTAGCTTCATCTCCTTCTACATTGTTTGTTCACAATATGTTCTATTTCAAGTCCTTCTCATTATTTTTCTGCTTCTACTTTAAAGTTGACAGCAATAGATTTTCACTTTGATATTATGAAAATGGCATATTAAACAATTAGGTATTATAACATCTGAAATACTTTGGCAATTTTTCAAGAGGACTTAATTTTATTTGGCACGAAAGATTTATCGAGTAGTTTTACATTTTTCCATTCCTAAAACTGAAGCGCCCCCGTTTTGGGCTCTCTAACAATTAATTTTTATAAAATCCTGAAAATTGAAATTATGTCTCATTATTCCTTTTTCTGCAAATAAGCTGTCCAACATTACTTAATCCCATTGAAGAAATACGTCTTCAAGCTTCAGTAATATTGCTTAAAATGCAATATTTTTCTTTATTTGTTTATGTCAATTCGAACACAAACATAAAAATGGCCGCCATATAAAAGGACGCCATGTTCTCTTTTTAAAAACTTATAGTTTTATTTGTGCCTTTAAGTAATAATAAACACCTTAAAAACTTTTATAAAACTTACCTAGGTGTCTTATGGGATTATTACCAAAAAGGTATTTCTAAAAACTGGAAGTAACCGGAAAACCAATTTGCTACCAGTTCTCAAATGTCAAATATCAATTGCATAACCTCACTTTTGAATGTCATTTTTGTTTATATAAGCTTCAAAACGAGTGTTATATTAATATATTTTCTTGAGGAAAGTCTGCGTTTTAGTCTATTTCATTTTTGGTGAATTTAGTTGTGGGTGATTTATCACCTGGTGGTGTGCTTTGCAAAATATTCTCCCGGGTTTAAGCGCACTTTCTATAAAAGCTGCTACTGTATTTAACCTTTTTCCAACTTTTTCTCTCTTGTGGCATATTTATTCACTTACAATCAATTATTAAATTAGAGACAATAACCACGATTACTGATTAAACATTAAGAAAACACGGAAAACAATCATCGAACATCTTTACCTCAAAAATATAGTTTCGGCCCCTTCTATGAAAAAGTTGGCCTCTAAGTTTTATGAAATTCTTTAGGTTTTGTACTAGCTGTAGAATATTTATTAGGTGCCTTAAGATTTGTAAAGGCTTTACGAAGTAAGCTATAAAACCACAAGAGTATAAGTTTTATAATGAGGTTTTTAAGAACGCTATAAAACCCTTTTAAAGAACTATAAGTAACCAACACCAAAGGTGTTATAGATACGGTAACGGAAACGTTTTGGATGCAATGTTATAAAACTTTAAGTATTTTGGTATTTTTTGGACGTCTTATGAAACTTGTAACACCTATAGTTTTCTTATAAAACTAAAAAAACTATTATAAAAGCTAAGGTTCTTTATAAACCTCTTATAAATATCCGTTACCGATTAATAAAACTTCAGGCTCTACAAAATGTTAGTTGGGAACTTGTCGCTGAAGTTTGAAGTTCAATAGTTGTCAAGTATGAATTTCATGAATATGTTGATTGAAGAACTCCACTCATTTAATCCCTGAACTCTCTGAGTGAATCCAACAGGATTATTTCGAATAAACATCCCAGGAATTATATTAAATATCTTCCGTTAGTCTTCCAAAAGTAAAACAAAAACCGAAGTGAATTTCGTAGAGCTAATTATTGGATTTTCAAGTTTTGGAAATTATTCGTGAAACTCACAGCACAGTTCGATAGATCAGTATCAGTTGATTACTTTCCCAATGTTTTGCGGTAACCAAAGCTACGATAAAAAAATTAAGAATATTTATGGTAAGCTGAAATGCTTGGAACTGAACGCAGATTAAGATGCTGGGGGGTTATTTACTAGTAACTTCTCGGTTCAAGTTTTGAATATTCAAGGAATTGCTCGCGTGATCCCTTTTTTCTCTAATCATTTCCCTAAAATTCATCCCTGATTTATATTCATAATCTTTTGCCTTCAAACAGTTGAACAACTAATTCGATACTTAATATTTGATATTTTAATGAGACCGTATAATCTCAACTGTTTGAAAAGTTTGGCATACAGTTTCTTAGAGAATATTAGATAATTTATATTCAATCAGAATATAGGTATTTGCATTTTCAGTAAATAAGCTGAAATACGTGCTGAAATATTCATCAAATTCCCCCAACATGTAATAACGATTTTCATTGATAACATTTCTAAGAAAACGTTATATTCGGAATGAAAAGAAGGATGATGTGAATACAGAATTTTGTGAGGGAGAAATATGATCATGTAAAATTGAATTAGCTATTTGTTTATAAGTTTACAGTATTCGCAATACTTTTAAAAATATTGTTGAAGCGTGAATTGAAAAAACGAATAAGCATGAGATATCCTACACTCTTTCTTTTCGTATGTTCTTCTTATTTTTGTTCTTTTTTACTCCTTAAGTCAATTTGAACGAGCTCTAGATTTGAGAAAAACTTTGAAACTCATGAAAAAATAATTAAAAGATAGTTGAAACCACCAAAAATCACTTTCACAATATCCATCACTTCATGTATCTATTTTGACCCTCTAAGTAAATTTGCAGAAGCTGTGAAGGTGAGCAAAATCTCAAAAATCACGACTAGAAATCTTCACATAAAAGTAGCGAGGGTTAGGGAAAAATATTTATATTGACAGAAGGTGCTTCCTAAATATCAACCTAATGCACATACAAATTTTCAATCCTCTTGGTCAATTTGAGAGGTTTGGGGTGCAAATATCCATAAAAACTAGTTTTTTTGCTCCGTGTATCCTCAAAGGCTGAATTACGGATATGTTGCTCATAATTAATTTTCAGATCTTTTACCGCCGATTTGAAATTTTTCGCTTACCCACCCCTATCACTCCTTTGACGAATATTCAAAAACACAAAATTTTAACTGAATCTACCCAATTTCCGATAGTTGTGTTCTTTCTCAAAATCATCCCCAGATAGCTCATTAGGTCTGAAGGAAGTTGGAGATGCCAAAATGTACCAAAAATAAAATATATGTATATATGTATATATATATATATATACTATATTTCCGATATTTCGACAATGATTATTGTCATCTTCAGGGAAGCTACAAAAAAAGCACAAAAGAAAATCAAAAAATGCTCCATAAAACATGATTTTCTTCTGTGCTTATTTTGTAGCTTCCCTGAAGATGACAATAATCATTGTCGTAATATCGGAAATATAGTGTTATAAGAGTACACGTTTTGCTTGCTGCTATACCCAAATATTATTATCCTAATTGCATCCTAACTAATCAGCAAAGACTATCCTTCTTCTCTATATATATATATATATATATATATATATATATATATATATATATATATATAATATATATATATATATATATATATATATATATATATATATATATATATATATATATATATACATAATATATATATATATATATATATATACATATACATATATATATATATATATATATATATATATGGTGAGTAATTGTGAAAGTGAAAATTGCACATTGTAAACCTGTTTGCTGAATAAATTATTATATTATTAAAATTATAAAATTATTATTATTACTATATCAGAAAAAATCACGAAATTTGTGTTAAAGGTCCTCTAAACGAATTCAAAACCACTACCGCGCCTCAATGTTGACTTTCCATACAGTGCAATAGACTATCATTTTAGAAGAAAATACAACAAAGCAGTAATATTTTTGACATACATTCCTAATTAAGAACTAATGCAACATATAAGTATGCAAAATGGATTAGTATCACTGAAATAAACAGGAATTCACATATTAATCTTCATCAATTGAATTTGCAACGATATTTACAACCAATAGGTCGTATGTTTTAGCTTTTTATAGAACATAGTAAGTTTACTAGCCTCTTTCAGATGAAAGGATAAATTACAAACCATTATACTAGATTACCATTATCATAAAAAATAGTACAAATTAAAAGGATTCATGAAATTATAGAGTTTTATAATAAGGGACAAAATTCTTTAAAGGTACTTCAAAACGCTTGTCGAACAAAGAAACACTAGCCCTGCGTTTATATCTTCAGCCACATAAAACATCAACAATAATACTCGTATAGACTTTTTGTTAGGTTGATTTGTATATCACATATATTTGTCGATGGAGTTTGTAAACATAGCACAAAGTTTAAACGTTAAAAACAACTAAGTGATATTTTATATAATATATATATATATATATATATATATATATATATATATATATATATATATATATATATATATAATATATATATATATATATAAATATATATATATATATGAATATATATATATATATATAAATATATAAATAAATATATATATATATATATATATATATATATATATATATATTAAATACATATATATATATATATATATATATATATATAATATACATATATATATATATATTATATATATATATATATATGTGTGTGTGGTATTATATAGTTAGTTGGATTTGCAACAAAATTTAATTATCGTATGTATGCAAATATTTTCATCCCTTAATATCTTTTATACGAGCCAAAGTAATATTACACAAGGAGAGATAATTCTCAAAATTTCACGTTTAAGCGTTAAAACCCAACATAAATTTTCAAACTCAAAACCGTTGATTATTCTAGTCATCAGGATGATGAGAAGACGTAATACTATAAGACTTAATTAGTGTTATGAATGGTTGTACCTCCCTAGATATATAACGCAGGCATTATATACTCTTACCTACCCGGGCTACATATTCCGAGCTTCTAACGAAATTAACAATAAGAAAAATATTCATAGACAGAATTATTTCGGCCTAATAATTCCCAGCGCTAAGGTTTATCATTTGAATGCATAGAATGGTGGGTTCGAGCCCCATTTTGCATTTTAGTGTTGTATAAGTCTCATGAATTTCAGTGGTTCGAGAATTTGAATATTAATATATATATATATATATATATATATATATATATATATATATATATATATATATATATATATATATATATATATATATATATATATATATATATATATATATATACAGGGTGTTTCTAAATTGATGTGAAAGATTTCAATGGGTGATTCTTTAGCAAAAATTAAGGGGAGTCTTTCATATAACTTTTTGTTCAACACCCTTTTCCCTCCAAGTTACAGCCCTTTGAAATTAGGTGAAAAAAATTGTTTTTATTCAATACAACTACTTTGGAAAAAATTTGGAAAAATGAAATTTGGCAGATAACTGCTGCTAATAAAATGGCAGTTTTTGAGTGTTTTTGTTACCCTTAAATGTAATCACAAGGGGCTGAAAAAAACAACCCCTATAATATTTTGCATCAGAACTTTTTAATGCGCCTATATTTTCCTTTTTAAAAAATATATTCGAAAAGACAGACTCGATCTCCAACTTTTTTATGTCTTGACTTTTAATCATAAAGTTGTTATTTTGATCACAAAAAAATAAAATAATGCTCAGACTATTTTCCCATAAATTCACAGAAGTTATCATTTATTAAAAAAAACAAGTAAGCTGCTGTCAAATGTCAAATAATTTGTTAATTGTTATTAATAGTACAATTATTGTTCAATCGGCTCTAATTTGCAATATTCTTCAACTAAATAAAAAAATGCCATTCTTTCAATAAAGTTTTATTTAGTTGTGAAAAATGTTTGAAGTCATTATAAAACTGTCTAGAAATTAGAAAAAATCAGGACAATAAAACTATTTGTCATATGACTTCATTTGACAGCAGCTTACTTGTTTTTTTTTTAAATAAATGATAACCTCTCTGTGAATTTATGGGAAGAGTCTGAGCACTATTTTATTTTTTTGTGATCAAACTTACAACTTTATGATAAAAAGTCAATTCATAAAAAAGTTGCAGATTGAGTCTGTCTTTTCAAATATATTTTTTAAATAGGAAAGTATAAGCGCATTAAAAAGTTCTGATGCAAAATATTATAGGGGTTGTTTTTTTCAGCCCCTTGTGCTAACATTTTAGTGTAACAAAAACACTCAAAAACTGCCATTTTATTAGCAGCAGTTATCTGTCAAATTTCATTCCTCTAGTTTTTTTCTAAGTGGATGTATTGAATGAAAACAATTTTTTTTGACCTAATTTCAAAGGGCTGTAACTTGGAGGGAAAAGGGTGTTGAACAAAAAGTTATATGAAAGACCCCTCTTAATATATATATATATATATATATATATATATATATATATATATATATATATATATATATATATATATATATATATATATATATATATATATATATATATATATATATAAGTAATTATTTATTTGAATTGTTGTTGCCTGTGAACCAGTGGCGTAGCCAGAGTTAGGTCCTGGGGGGGATATGAGGCTCCGCACAGCTCCCCGCCGGAGGCTATTCAGGGTGCCACGCCCAATTTCTGTCCAGAAGTCGTTAAAATCGTTAAAAAAGGCAAAAAGTAAAATTGCGATGGACTTCTAAAATTGTTAAATCTGGAAGAGGACGATCATTTGGTTCACTTTTAGTTCTCAAATTTTGAACCACTTGCACCACAGACATGATAAATCGCGTAGAATAAAATAAAATGAAAATACGCGAACCGACGCCGACGTTATAGAGCGCAAAGGTTGAATTTGATATGTTATTGGTAAAGTCAAATCAAATTTATTCAATCACTATTTTGACTAACTTAAATGATTGTTACAGTTTTACGCTTTATGATATTTATTGCAGAAAATAAAACAGGTTTTTTTTGTTTTGTTAATTTTTTTTTATGCTACTCAGAAAATGGTGCCCCCAACACCCTGACGCCCTGTGCGACGGCACTGCTCGCACATCCTACGGATGGCCCTGCAGAACATACACTAATGTAACTTACAAAACAAACATATATGAAGAAATAATAAAATATTTATACAAGTATATTAGATAACAAAATCTAGCCTTCGTGGTTTTTTTGCAAGCTCATCATGTCTAAACATAATACTAGATTCCCTTAAAATCTTTTTCACGAATAAATTTTTTAATAGAATAATAGTATTTTTTAAATAAAAACTTTTTCAGTAATTTTTTTTGTAATACAGCATGTTTACTTTTGAAGTTTTGAGGTTAAGTATTCCACATTTTGAGAATAATATAGTTGGCATTTTTTTGTACATAGTTATATTCTGTTCTTTCAATGCATAGATAATCTTTATTCTCTTGATATCGTCTATTGTTCTCGAGTTATGAACAAAAGTTCGTTTTTTTAACATTCAGACAAGTCTGAATTCATGGTTGTTTATGAAGTTACGAGTAACTTTCACATTCTTAAGGCACCTTTTTTTGTGTAATCCAGTGGAGTCGAGAAAATTTAAAAAAAACTGCTATTTCGAGGTATGGCCTAAAGATGTATTTTTCAATTGGGAATCATAGTTGGCTGTGGTTTAGTTGGAATTTTTTTCCCCTTTCCAACGATATGTCGGGTCACTTTTGATGTGTAAGTCTCTAACAGCGAAAATAATATTTGACTACATTACTTTTTACGTTTTTTTATACGTATCCCGAATAGGCGGGTGTCATATATGACAGAATTTGTCCATTTCTTTCCGCCATAATATCAATTAACTGATTTAATCGTCAAAGTCAGGATGTAATAAGAAAATTATGAGAAATATGATGTTAGAAAGCTTTATTTTAAGCAATAACAGTTGTGATATTGCATCTGAGATATATTTCAATCGAAGAAGACAACCTAATTAAGCTGATTTCAGTGCCAGAAAGATTCAAAAAGCCTATTTCAGAAGGACTTTTTTCCTCTCACAGTTACATCTTCAAAAACCGCTCCTCCTTACAAAACTTCAAACATATATATATATATATATATATATATATATATATATATATATATATATATATATATATATATATATATATATATATATATATATATATATATACAGGGTGATTCACGGTGGATGGCATATTAGACGTTTCTGGTGAACCATACAACGGATCACTTTGAAAATTCAATGGAGGGCATAATCGGACATTCTCTACGCAACTAAAATATTTTCGGTAATGCGGTGTTGCCACTTCTATAAGAAATTAGTAGCAACTTTGATTTTTCAAATGAAACTACCTGTATATTATATTATTTTTAGAATCTCCAACAATTTCCTAATAACTTTCCATAATATTTCCCTATACCTATTTGTTACCGCTTTCTAAATAAAAATAATTTTCGTTTTTTTTCTTCGGAAATCAAGACATCTAAAAACTCTGATATCTTTGAGCTAAGAAATACAATGATATCGAAATTTCGGATTAAGTTTGTTAATACCTAGGGGCTTCCTACACTTTAGCCCAATTTTCGTTATTTCAATACAGGGTGGTCAAAAAATACAGTTATTTCGTTAGCTTGGAAAAGTGACTATAAGTTGGTTATTTCAAATGGAATACCCTGTATAATATTGAAAATTCTAAAAGCTGCTAGAATTTCTGTTTTATCTATGTATATCATACCTATACCTAACTAGTCAAGTTTCGGACTTATGAGCACTTATTTGTGAAAATGTTCCTTGAATATGGTATTCCCTTAGGATTTGCTAAGCATGTCATGATTACTATTTGACAGTAACGTTGTGACAATCTACTAATAATATCGACTCTTTCATCTCTTCAGAAGTTGGAAATACTTCAGAAACGAATGAAGTTCTTATGAATTTGTTTATTATTTTTGGACAGTGTGATAAAATTATCAGCAGGACATGTAGAAAGTTTAATGAAATGTATCCGAATCTACCGCCAATGAACCTCAAGAAATTTATACGAATTCAGAACAATTTCAAAATGTTTGGATCAACTTTAAAAGCACCAAGAAATGTACATCGGCCCGTAACTTCCGAAGACAACCAAATTAATGTCCTAGGATATTTTCACGCATTTCCCGAGTCATCGATAAGAAGTACTGAAAAAGATTTGGGCATAAAATATTCATGTGTTCAAAGAATCTTGCGGAGACATAACATGCATGATTACAAATTCACCAAAATTCAAGCAATGAAGCCTCAAGACCCTCAACAGAGAGTTGAATTTTGTGAAATGATGTTGGTACGCATTCAAAAAGGTCCATTTTATTTAAATAAAATGATTTGGACTGATGAATCTAATGTGCCATCCACCGTGAATCACCCTGTATATATATATATATATTCGGCTTTCCATTTTAATACAATGCAGTTACCAAAATGAAAATTTTGGTTCTAATTTCATTATATTAATTCAGATTTGAATGAACTTAAAATTCTCAAATATAATTGTTACTATTTTCTCAAGCACGTTATATAAAGATATAATTTCTTCAAGATATATTGCTATACGTCTATCTTACAGACTTTTAGCGTAAATATTTTCGTTATTCAGCAACCAAAACGTAGACACAAAAACAATTCCGCGATGTCAGTCTTTATATGTAATCTAGTTTCTTGTAATTGTAATCAATATTTGGCCGTAGTCTGGGGGTGGTTGAAGAAACTGACATTTTGACTTCTTCGTACATCTCCCTTATATCAGCAACAGTGTTTTGGCATTCATAGAAAAAATCAAAATCAAATCCTTCTATACTGGTATAGTGATGAGTGTGTGCCTGGAGAAATAAAACTATGTTAGAAATTACTTGAAAATAAGCTCCGCTGGCTAAAGAACTGAAAACAAGAGTATACATCAGAGCTCTGTTACTTGGGTTTTATTTTCCACTCTTTCTCAATCCTCTTTTCTTCTTCCCATAGAAATTCTCAATCCTCTGGGTCAAGTTGGAGAAAGACCTTAAAACCCACAAAAATTCTTGAAACCTCTACAGAAAAAAATGGATGAAAAATTCACTTTCTCAACATCACCTTAATCCACGTATGAAATTAAAACCCTATAACTCAATCTAGAGGAGCTGTGGAGGTCAGCGAAATCTCAAAACCCGCAAAAAAACATTTAATTTCTACATTAAAATGGCGGCGGTTGCAAAAAGCATTTCGCGTCTCCAAAAAGCTCTTCCTCAACATTGAATTAATCCTGGTACAAATCTTTAACCCTCACGCTCAATTTGAAGGGATTTGGAGGTGAAAAAAATGTTTTTTTTAGTTCCATACACCCTTCAAAAAGCCCTAGGGAGTAGAATTTCAGATATATTGTTCATTAATATTTACCAAATCTTCATTTTATATTTCGAAAATTAGGATTTACATTTTTCTCATTTATTGATTAATCAAGTAAAGTCAATAAGTTGTTCAGTTAATGATATCTCAAAGTCACCTTTTTAGTCAAGAGTGTTTGGTATTTCGTAGACATGCAATCGAACAAATTTGTTATAGCTGAAGAATTCAATAAAGACAGCATCGAAAAAGCGTGACCAATGGGAGGAACGGCACACAATCCCAATTTCGTACATTTTCCAGACCAATCCAAAAATGGTGTTTTTCTCTGCAGTATTTTGACATATTTCCTCATATCTGTTAACGTGTAATCTCCTCTTCCAAATAGCATTGCTGCTATCACAGCTGAATCTTCTTCTGTGAACGAAAAGTTTCGAATTATTAATTAGAGAATAGCCCTAATCAGAAATTTTGGAACAAATCTAATATCATAAAGCATACTTCAAATATTGTACATGTAAATGGTAATTCAACGAGGTTCGATTGAAAAGAAACCTTTGGGGCTATCCATAACTTAAGTCTCACGAATTCAATGATTTCTGGTGTCCCCCTCGCCCTTGTTGAAGGTCACATTTATGAGACCACGTATTTCGCAATTTAAAATTTAGAAATTATTAAAAATTGAAAATAAAAAAATATACTGAAACTAATAAAAACACGCTTGTCGCTCAACGAAAATTGAGTGTTGAATGAATGATATGAAGTATTTCATCATCCAGCCCTCTGCGTCCAAAGTTGAACATAGGCCTCCCCTAAATTTTTCCAGTTGTGTCGGTTCTGAGCTTTTTGTATCCAGTGCCGGTGATTCTTTTAACATCGTCTGTCCATCGTGTAGGTGGTCTGCCTCTACTCCTTTTGTCAGCCCGTGGTCTCCACTCTTTCATTCTTCTGGTCCACCGCCCATCAGTAATTCTGGCCACATGGCCGGCCCAGTTCCACTTAAGCCATGTCATACGCTCGATAACATCCTTGACGCCTGTTTTTCTTTTTATTTCCTCATTTCTAACTCTATATCTGAGAGTCAGTCCCAGTAGCGACCGTTCCATTCTTCTTTGGGCTACTCTGAGTTTGGTTGCTGTGGCCTGGGTTAAGGAGAGTGTTTCGGCATCGTAAGTCATGACTGGTAGCACTTATTAATCGAAGGTCTTCTTTTTTAGATGATTTGGTATGTTGCTCTTGAATGTGTCTGATAGAGCTCCATATGGCGCCCATGCCAAGGTAATTCTTCTTTGCAGTTCAGTGGTTTGGTTATCTCTGGCAATTTGTATTTCATGGCCTAAGTATTTATATTTGTGGACTATTTGTGGTCTATTATGTATCATTTCGTCGCCACCGATCTTCAGGTTTTCACTTGGTATCAAGTTTGTCATGAATTGCGTCTTTCCAAAATTCATGTTCAAACCGACTTCTTTGCAAACGGCATCTAACTCAGTAATCATAGTTCTGATCTCTCCCAAGTCGTCTTATTAGAACTATGTCGTCGGCAAATCGCAGGTGGGAGAGCATTTCGCCATCAATACAGATTCCTTTGGTGGCCCAGTCCAACTGCTTGAAAGCATGTTCCAGGAATGTGGTTGAATGTTTGGGAGATAATGTCTAATTCTTCTTTCGACTTTTATACATCTTGTATCTTTATGCAATCTTACAGTCATTGAAGTATTTAACATAGACGAAATCACGTCGGCGGCGGATTTTGATATAAGAACTATTTGAAAGGGAGCCGACAAGCAACACCGTAGATATAAACTCGCGCGGCCATGTGTGAAAAGGTAGTAAAATATTTTAGATTTATGCATGTGACGTCACTAAATTTATGACTCACCCCCCACCTTGTCAGAGTATGCCACACTTTGTTGGCCCCCTCCCTCCAATTTAACGTATTACATAATTTATAGATGGACCCTTTCAAGCAAAAATTGAAGTTTGGGCTAATGATCACACTAAAATCAAAATATCAGATGACTTTAGACCTCATTATATATGATAATCTGAATATTTAATAACAATTCGGCGCTTTATAGTTTGAAAAAAATCAATAAATAATAAATTATTGGCCCCAGACCACCAGCAGCATCACTGAATAGTTCCAAATAGTTTTCATTACCACAGCTGCCAATGCTGCCAATATGTATGCGAACAAAAATTCTTGAGAAATTAGAATTCATTCCTTCATAATTTGCTTGGGGCCTCGGTAGACCAGCGGTCAGGTGTACCGCCTATGCCGTTTGTAAACCGAGGATTGTGGGTTCGAGTCCCACCTTGCTCTTCGGTGTTGTATATGTCCGGAATTTAGTGGTTATATTCAAATAATTAAAATTGTTGGGTAATGTACATAGTTTACAAGCCCATTGGCCTTTCGGAACCGGCGTTAAACTGTAGGTCCCTTGAGAAAAAAAAACCATTTGCCCATCTTTAAAAGATAACGAGCATTACGTCAAGAAATAAAAAACTTTTGTCCACAATATGGCCCATTCATGAGATAATTCGTTGAACGTGATTTCTCACAAGGCGGGTTGACATATCTTTGTAAAAATTTAGAGTTTCGTCGGAAAAAACGATAAACCGAGAGTGTCCCGTTTTTAGTTCATCGATCATTTAGTTCTTCAGCTATATCTACGAAAATTATCTCGTTACATCATAATTTTAAGTCAAATATTCACAATGGAGAAGGCTGAATAAGATAAATGCTTTCTTATCAAGGATCTAGAACAGGGATTCCCAACTAGGGGAGATATCGACCCCTCTAGGGTCGAAAAACTCGCAAAAGGGGGCCATGATAGTCAAGGGATCGGTAAAGATCAAGGGGTCCATAAACAAAAATCCACCGGTGATTCACTTACGTTTGTTCATACAAAATTAAAGTGAATGAAGGATTCCTGATTCTTACATATAAACATAAAAAATAAATTTCAATAAACTCTCAACAGTTTTACAACTTCCATTCTACTATAAGAAATATATAAATAGCTCGCATTTTTTACACATATTACAAGGAAGAATGAAGACGAGACAATTTATCAGATTTCAGTTCTCACAGTGTTTTAATTTTGTTTCAGTTTTTTCACTTAAAAAATTCAGTATTGTGCTTCAGTTGTGAATGAAATTGAAATTTCAGTTAACCCATATTGGAAATGGTTTTCCACACTGTCAACGCTGACCCTTCCTATCATTTTCAAGGCTGTATTAGCAACCTATTTATTGGCCGCAAGAATATCCCAATTGGCCGTTTAGGTTAGGAACATCTGATCTAGAGAAAATATTATGTTATGGAAATACACCAGCGAAGTTCTATCAATATTTGCACAATTTAACCAGTTTTCGGACAGAGCCGTTTTTAAATCTTTCCTGAAAAAATATGCATACTTTTTTTAAATCTTCTCGAAAAGATCATAGATTAGGCATTTCTGAATTAACCAGAGTTAGTTTCTTATTAGTATCATATTTCAAAACCTATTTCACTCATAAAGCAGAATGTGATTTTAAATTTTACAACATATTTATTAGGAATAAAGTATAAACTTTAAAATAAAAAACACTTAGCTTATGTTTCACAATATGAAAAATATTTAGATACTGTATTTAGCAGTAACGAAAAGTCGACATGTTTCGAGTTATGAACTCATTATCAAGACTGACTACAGGAGAGTATTACATCCTATTTTATAAAACAGACAAAAGCAAAGGTGATACCTGAAAATCAATTTGTTCGTTTACAAGGGGTAATTGACTATTATGGGCGGAACTTATTTCGAGAATTTCAAGAAGGTCAAGGCGCTTTCCTTTGTTACCTGAATGTAACAATTTGGTTTTGTTGAAATCCAGGAAGTGATTGAATTTTATACAATGTTCAGAGAAGCCAGTGGTATTTTTGTTTTGTAAAATTGACTTTTTATGTTCTTCAACACGAATATTTATATTCCTTCCTGTCTGTCCAATATAGAAAGCAGGACATTCGTCGCAAAATATTTTGTAAACACCACTGTTTTATCCGATGTTAGATGTTTCTTTATTATTGACCAAGAATGACTTCAAGTTTCTTTTATTTGTACAAATTGTTTTAACGTTATTTTTCGATAGTCTGTTACAAATTTTGCTACTCAAATTAGGCACATAATTTATTGGGAAGTATTTTTGTTCTTCACTAATAGTTTGCGTGGGGTATAATGAATGCAACAGATACTTGATTCGTTTTTTCCCAATGAGCTTATCGATAAGACTTTCATTGTAACCGTTATTGGTGGCTAATAATTTAATTGTATTAACTTCAGTTTGAAACTTTGTTTCCGATAATGGAATCGTTAACAACCTATGTATGAACGAATGAAAAGCACTGAGTCTTATTTTAATGTGTTGGTTACTGTCGCTGTGAATTAAAGTATCTGTGAAGGTTGGTTTTCTATAAATGTTGAAAGTAAGAGAATTCAAATTCCTAGCAATCTGAATGTCTAAGAAATTCAAGGTACCTTTTTCGTTTTCTACTTCTTTTGTAAATTGAATCGAGTTGTAGAAAGTATTTATATATTTAAGGAAATTATCTAACTGCCTATCTGTACCGGTCCAAATAAAAAAAATATCATCTACATAACGCCTCCATAATAAAACGTTAGTAATTAAATTATTATCAGCATTGAAAATTTTTTCTTCTAAGTTATTCGTGAAAATTTCACTCAACAAAGGCGATAACGGTGATCCCATGGGCAATCCGTCTTCTTGTGTGTATATTATATTATTAAATTTGAAATAACTCTGTTTCAAACATAAGTTTAAGGAAGATATTGTTTCGTTGACTGCTTGAGTTGTTAAATTTGGGTTCATCTCTAGATATCGCTTAATAATATTTTTAACTTCTTGAGTTGGCGTGGAAGGAAATAAGTTGATAACGTCAAATGAAATTAATTTAGCATTTAAAGGAATTTTGATATTCTTAAGATGATTAACTAACTGAATATAATTTTTAATGCTATACTCCGGATTGAATTGAATTAAGGTGGGTAATTTCTTATTCAAATACTGACATAATTTATAAGCAGGAGCGTTATATAAGATACTATTGGACATATTTGTTACTTTACCTATTCATAAAATATGGTACGAATCATCCAAGAATTGTTAAATTCAACTGGAATGCTGTAATGCAGATGAACATCCGTACGAATACCAGAACACATCGAAGTGGTTGTTATATGAAATTCGTTTATAGAGAAAATATTATCGTTACCTATAACCTATAATGTACTCCACCGTAAAATCAACATGAAAATTATTCTTTCGAGAATCTTGGCAAGAGCGAGGTGTTTATGTATGCTTATGTAACTAAATTCAGTTCGATTCTATGGAACAGTTCTAGAAAATACGCACCTAGCGGATTGAGCTTTACCATCTGATTATCCTTACTGCATGCATTCAGAAAGTTCTTTTCTCTGGTGGCGTTACTAAAAAAACAGGAGATATTATGGAAATATACCCTTTGTACTTGTAACTTCATCTGTAATATCATTGAAAACTCAGAGATGATGAGAATAGAAGTTCAATAGGAAGTTCATTTTCAGAAAAATTGGAGGGAGTGATTGAACTGGAATTTTCGTTATTCATACATCTATAAATATACATATAAATATATATATATATATATATATATATATATATATATATATATATATATATATATATATATATATATATATATATATATATATATATATATATATATATATATATATATATATATATATTTAGTAAGTATGCAAGCAGCGACATACATTACCATGAGGGAACCTCTGAAAAAAACTCATGGTAGACCAGTTGGCCACGGGGTTCGAACCCGAGACCTCCCAAATACTAGGTACGCTGGCTAGTATTTGGGAGGTCTCGGGTTCGAACCCCGTGGCCAACTGGTCTGCCATGAGTTTTTTTCAGAGGTTTCCTCATGGTAATGTAAGTCACTGCTTGCATACTTACTAGGCGAATGCTGGGCCAGTATTAATCCTCTGAACCCTACCCAAACTTCCTATCTTCCATAAATATCCCGTCTCACCTATCCTTAATGCACTTGTACATACAAGTGTATCCTCTGATCTGGCTGAAGGAGTTAATCCCAAACTCAAGCTGCCCGCCTCCCTGACACATACTTCAGGGAGGAATGAAACACGCGTGTTTCCTTTTTTTTTATATATATATTCATATTATTTATTTGAATTATTGTTGCCTGTGAACTATTTGTAACTTTTTGATGATTATTAGCAATAAAAGGCTTGGTGAATCTCAAAAAACTCGATTTTATTAAAAAGTTGACGTTTCGCCACGACATTCGTGGCTTTATCAAATTTTTGAAAAATTGAAATTTCTTTGACATTTATTGATTTGAATAGTTAAAAAGGACTACTATGTTTCATCAAAATTGTCGGCTGTGGCCGTTGATGGTAAGGGAAACCACAGAAACCTTTACCCACGTAATGTTCGAAATAGGTTCAAATTATTTTGATTTTGAAAAGTCAAAGAATAGGGTACTATTTATCTTTTTTTCAAAAAATTTTTATTGCGGCTGTGGCCGTCTTCAGTTATTAATTACGTGCTATTTAGTCCAATATCAACAGACAGGTCTGTTGATATTAGATGGGAAGGGAACCACAGAAACCTTCACCCACGTAATGTACAAAATAGGTTTAAAATATTTGATTGTTGTCTTTAAAAAGACATTACTTGTAATTTTGGAGATCACATGTTCTAAACTATACTTTCTTTTTAGAAAAATTGAAAATTCTAGATGTTTAAATTTTATCTAAGAAGATGAGTTGTTATGGTTAGAGTTTGTTTGTTGAATTATTTTGTTTTGATTTATGTTGTTTCTTAAAAAAATTTAAGAATTAAATCTGCGTATATTGAACTTAAATGTTTTATATCTGTTCTATCATTTACGACTTACCATCTAATAATAACAGATTTGAATGTTAATATTGGACTGAATAGCACGTAATAAATAACAGAGAACGGCCACATCCGAAAATTTTGATGAAACATAGTAGTCTTTTTTAACTATTCAAATTTTTTCAAATCAATTAATGTCAAACAAATTTCAATTTTTCAAAATTTTTGATAAAGCCACGAATGTCGTGGCGAAACGTCAACTTTTTAATAATATCGAGTTTTTTGAGATTCACCAAGCCTGTTATTGCTAATAATTATCAAAAAGTCAAGCAGTTATATATATATATATATATATATATATATATATATATATATATATATATATATATATATATATATTAGAGGAAACGTACTCTATTAATTGGACTAGTTGAAAAAGCTGAGTTTATTGCTTAGGAAGCAACTGAGAAATGGGGTTCGTGGTCAATTGGGAAACGCCACATTGAAGTAATGCACTTTATTAAAATTCCTATTGTAGAAAACCGGTAAATTTGTGAAAATGATTAATTTAGCGTCATTGTTACGAATTTACCTGTTTTCTACTGTTTTTTCATATGTCTTGATAATGAAAATGAATTCTTTCAAAAGCTCGAACTTAGCAAAGAGAATTAATTGAATATAGACATTTCCAATTGACTGCAACCCTACGAAAAATACTTTCTTAGTTGATTCCTATACTGAGTTTATATATATATATATATATATATATACATATATCTATATATATATATATATATATATATATATATATATATATATATATATATATATATATATATTAATATGAATTCTGTATTTTGCCCACTAGTTGTGGTAGTCAATTATTATGAATTAATTTTCTTTATTTGCTATTATTTATTTACTATAATGTATTAAAACTTATACTCTTTTAAATTATCTCAAATTTTCAATATTCTGTCCATTAATTCTGTTATTATTTATTCTTGAACAATTTGACACTTCAACATATATAGTTTTTGATTCTAACTTGAAATTCTTCTTTATTACATTATTCTACACTAATTTTATATATAAAACAGTTAACTAATTTCTTCTAATACCTTTATATATGATTAACTCTCTTCAATGACTTGAAATTTACTTATTATCTGTATACAAATTTAGTTGATTCTACGATACATAAAATTTCCATAATCATATGTATTCTACATAAATTAAGCATGTTATCTTGGATTAATTTCTTCCATTTATTCTTTATAAAGATTCTATTACTTATAGTCTCCTATATTGCTAATATTTCATGAATTTACATTGAATTACTTGAAATCTCTGTCCAACGATTATTGACATTTCAAGTGTTCGACATTCTACAAGTATTACTCATATATTATTAATTATATACATATTTTATAATTAATCAATCACCTCTTAATTTTTCTTTAATTTTATTGAAGTTTTCCCTCTTTCTTATCAATTTTATTTTATATTGTACTATATATTTTAATTTTAATATTGCAAATAAATAAACCATAGCAATATATATATATATATAATATATATATATATATATATATATATATATATATATATATATATATATATATATATATATATATATATAATAATATTAATATAAGTTTATTTAACATAAGTTTTACAAAATTTCATATAACATAAATTAATACATACCATTTTTTTCTTTTCTCTAATATGTCAACCTTCTCTATTTTTTATTCTTAAAATATATATATAAAAAATTATACTCTTATATTTATATTTAAAAAATTTTTAAAAATATATATATATATATATATATATATATATATATATATATATATATATATATATATATATATATATATATATATATATATATATATATATATATATATAACTTTTTGATAATTATTAGAAATAGCAGGCTTAATGAATCTCAAAAAACTCGATTTTATTAAAAAGTTCACAGGCAACAACAATTCAAATAAATAAATAATTAAATATATATATATATATATATAATCTCTTGATAATTATTAGCAATAACAGGCTGGTTGAATCTTAAAAAACTCGATTTTATTAAAGAGTTGACGTTTTACTTCGATATTCTCTTTGACATTTATTGATGTGAAAAAATTGAAAAAATAAGGCTGCTTTGTCTTGCTAGTTATTTATTATATACTATTCAGTCTAATATTAACATTCAAAAATGTTATGATTAGATGGTAAGGGAAACCAAAGAAACCTTTACCCACGTAATATTTGAAAATAAAAATAATAGGGTATTATTTATCTAACAACAAAGAAATGAGTCATGGGAAAACATTAAAGATGTGGAGTAAAATTATCGGTATAGTACGTTTATATGGAAGCAGCCGTTGACACGTGACAAAGCAGCCTTATTTTTTCAATTTTTTCACATCAATAAATGTCAAAGAAATTTCAATTAAGAATATCGAAGTAAAACGTCAACTCTTTAATAAAATCGAGTTTTTTAAGATTCAACCAGCCTGTTATTGCTAATAATTATCAAGAGATTAAAAATAGATCACAGGCAACAACAATTCGAAATAATAATTATATATATATATATATATATATATATATATATATATATATATATATATATCTTACATACTTACCTACATTCCTTCGTAATATCATCGAAAAATAGATCGTATTTGTTGTGATATGGATTAAATATTCTGCACTAAGTTATAATGAAAAACACTTGAAAAGATCCTTCTAGTAATATAAATAAATGTAAAAAGACTAACTTCGTCGAAAAAAGGTACACAGTAAAACTTATTAATTATCTTTCGTATAGCAGAAATAATCAGAGTTTAATTTGGTCGGCTGATTGTTTTACTCATTAATGAGGTTACCGTTATCTTGAATCAATAATTAACTCATAATTTTCTTAATGCGTCATCACATTGAAAGATCATTAAAATTACCACAGAATAATATTACCTAGAGACTGTCGGCCAATCATTGATTCCAACCGGACTAAAACTGGATGCTAGGAAATGCATCTTGGGAAATGGAACCATATTGGTTTTTATGGCGTTGACGTCAAAATTCATTTGTCCTGTGAATCGAGAACCACTAAAATAATATTGTTATACTGGTCATCAAATTACTCGCCTTACCTTGTGAGATTGAGCAATAAATTCACAACAATCGAATTCATATCTTCGAAAGTACTGGAAATTGAACTGAATTTACTGGTCGACGTAACGTTCTTTCGAATCGATATTTCTTGAAGGGCTCTGTTCTCAACCGGAAAGACACAAGTTGCGTAATTTATCAAATGTTGCGTTGCCAACATCATGTTATAAGGGGATGTTATAACGTCTTCACTTCCAGTAGAGTAAACACAAGCTACGAATCTGTATTAATGTCACAAATATTTATAGATATGGGTGTATCAGAACAACAGTGGTCCAAATTCATTTTACAAAGTTTTGTTTAATGTTTAATAATGTTTAATAATAAGATATTTGCGTTTGTGTTTATAGGTAATTTCTTGTTATTTATTTCAAATTGGATTCATTAGATTCTTTTCGGTGATATATTAAATTTTATTTCTCTTTTACTTCATGAATGATAAATTCAAAAACACCTTACTAATCAATCAATTAAGAGAAAAAAAATGGACTTAGATCAGTGTTGCACTGAACGAATTCATATTAAGGTGCATTGTTTAATCCAAGTCCCAAGAATAAAACTGAATTTAGCTGAAAGATTTTATGTTATTCATTTTACTTGCTCTGAAAACATTCTTTTGCAATATCACAGAAAATAAATTTGAATTTTAGAGTTACAAATTCAATTTTGTGTGTATTAGGATTGCACAGATGTTTTTGTACTGAAACAAGTAAAATAAAATCTATATCAAAAAACAATTCGAACATGAATATTAAAAAAATTAGCTAATCTATTCGTGGAATTGGTATTCGTTGTTGAACTCTTCATCACTCAACAACTGGTTACTCTGATCCTGACCAACTTGGAAGAATGTTCTTGTATTAATTTTAGCAGGAAGATTTTTATGAAATTGATGAAATATGGGTGGTATAAAAGGTAGAAGCGATTTTTTATCGTCTTCTTTACTAAAGTTATGGCTTGTCGTTGCATGTACAGATATGCTCACGATTTACCGCTGCTAAATTTGTGAATTTCTTTCCAACGCACTTCTTTATTAAGGAAATCTCTCGGAAGTCCATGACATTTGAGACATTCTCTCTAAAGAATAAAGAAAATGGTTGTCCACGTTTGAATTTGATGACTTGAATCTTCATTTAATTAACTGAATTTTTAGTCACATCCACTAATTGAAGCAATACGTGTCAAGACATGAAAAATAGGACTTGAGTCACCTTTGCGCTGAACATTTTCATTTTTAATTCACAGCAATACCAATCTAGTGGTATTTTAAAGGCAACTATTGAGGAGTGGACTTGGATCTTTGCTCTGAAAAGGAACCGTATTGGGGGTAATGAACCGAGAATAAAAAAGAAAATCAAAATTTTGGACTTGAACCACTGTTGTTCTGATGCACCCATATGATAATGAAATACCTAAAAATCAAATGTTAATGTTTTTTCTGTCAACAGTCAAATTATGTATAATATTTTCGATAACGGTAAGAGATAGAGGGTTGGTTAAATGGCAGCAAAGTAGTGTATTTCAGAGGTTAATTGTATGATGGGCCTCCCTCAACTTATTCAAATACGGACCTGTATTTTTTATTGCATTTATAAAAATAAACGCCAATATGAAACATGACTCCTGGCATTTGAAAAAATGCAATAAAAATCAGGTCCGCATTTGAAAATGAAAAGTTGAGGGTGGCCCAATGTGTACGATACCCTATATATACATTTCATTCAGATATTTGGAAAGGCTACAAAAAGTTGCCATGGAAAAGGTGAAAAATCTTCGTAAAATGAAAAGATTTACGCAAAAGAAAAATTTCGAAATTTTCGATTTTTCCTGTATAACTCCGGAACTGAAGAAGCTAGGACAGATTTTTTGCATTCATATAATTAACCTCTGAAATACGCTACTTTGCCCCCATTTAACCAACCCTCTATCTCTTACCGTTATCGAAAAATATATACAGGGTGTCCACCGGGAAAGAACGCGATCTCTATATGGAAAACTACACATAGGAAACTTTTGAAAATTTGACAGTATACTAATGTTGATAGGGGCAACTCGACTAAAATATTTTCAAGATGGTGGCACTTCCGGTTATACCGGAAGTAGATACCAACTTGCTCATTTTAAATTGGATACCCTATATATTAATACATTTTTAGATTCTACGCAAGATTCTAGGCAGATTTTATGTCTTATGTCCTATACCTAAGTCTAAGCGTTTTTGACATATTTAGGTTTTTATGTCAAAAATGAAGATTGCAAGCCCTAATATAATTATCAATTGTTCCTATAAGGATTCCCGTATTACTTACTTTGTGATGGATTCCTTATTGAAAAAGACTTGCTTTAATAGATTTTGTATAGTATTTGGATAACTAATCATACAGGGTGTTCTAAAAAAAAGATCTAAGATGAGATTGAGAAAACTGACAAAAATCAATTTTTTCAAATGGAAACCCCCCATTTTTCTTATTTTGTAGTATTTAGCATTCAAAAAGAAGGTAACTTTGTATGAAGTTATCTATACCTAAAATTTGAAGTTTTCGAAATATTGCCAATTTAATATTTTTATATAGCGATTTTGCATTTAATCGTTAAACAATTAGATCTAAGATAGCCACGATCGTATTTGACATTTCAAATCATCGTACCCCGGTTAAAATATACAAACGAAGATTATTTCAACTTATTTATTATTTATGGACAATGTGATAAATTATTTCAAGAACACATGTGATACATGTGCGACCCGATATCCTCATAAACAAGAACCATCACCGAATACTGTTAAACGAATTATAGAAAACTTCAAGAATTTTGGATCCGTAAAGGCATAAGTGCACAAAAAGAAACCAGTTGTTAACAATGAAAATATTGAAATAGCAATTTTGGGATATTTTGAAGCATATCCAACAAAATCTTCAAGGCAGATAGCATTAGAATCAGGCTTATCTAAATCGTCAGTTCTGAGAATTTTAGGGAAATACAAATATCATCCCTATGCTATCCATATTTTCATTAGTGCAGCATTTAAATGAAAATGATTTAGATAAGCCTTAAAAGTTTAAATAATTCTCGTTTGTATAATTCAACCGGGGTGCCATTACGATGATTTGAAATGTCAAATACGATCGTGGCTTTACTAGATCTAATTGTTTAACGAATAAATGCCATATAAAAATATTAAATTGGCAATATTTCGAAAACTTCAAATTTTAGGTATAGATAACTTTATACAAAGTTACCTTCTTTTTAAATGATAAATACTACAAAATAAGAAAAATGAGGGGTTTCCATTTGAAAAAATTGATTTTTGTCAGTTTTCTCAATCTCATTTTAGATCTTTTTTTTCGAACACCCTGTATGATTTGTTATCCAAATACTATACAAAATCTATTAAAGCAAGTCTTTTTCAATAAGGAATTCACCACAAAGTAAGTAATACGGGAATCCTTATGGGAACAATTGATAATTATATTAGGGCTTGCAATCGTCATTTCTGACATATAAACCTAAATATGTCAAAAACGCTTAGACTTAGGTATAGGACATAATACATAAAATCTGCCTAGAATCTTACGTAAAATCTAAAAATGTATTAATATATAGGGTATCTAATTTAAAATAAGCAAGTTGGTATCTACTTCCGGTATAACCGGAAGTGCCACCATCTTGAAAATATTTTAGTCGAGTTGCCCTATCAACATTATTAAACTGTCAAATTTTCAAAAGTTTCCTATGTGTAGTTTTCCATATACAGATCGCGTTCTTTCCCGGTGGGACACCCTGTATATACCTATATATATATATAGGTATATATATATATATATATATATATATATATATATACCTATTCAATTTTAATGTTTATAGCTCAACGGGGATTATATATGTTTCGGAAATAAATAAGAATTCGAAATTAAAAATTTGACGAAAGAATAGATACTCGAGTTCAACCGGTATTGATTTCAACCAAAGGAAATCGTTCCCATAAAACGAAGTTAATAGGAAATGTACTACGATAAATAAAAGAAGGTCGAACTGAGTTGTATTCCATTTATTTGAACAGCTCTGACATTATTTCCTATTGAGAGCTCACCAGTATATCAGGCAGAAATATTTCCAAGGAGAAGGTATTTTATAATTCATTCTTCAGTATGATATCATCTGGGGATCTTTTCACCAAGTCACATTAATTTTCTATATATATATATATATATATATATATATATATATATATATATATATATATATATATATATATATATATATATATATATATATATATATTTTTATATTATATATATATATATATATTTGGTGAATCTCAAAAATCTCGATTTTATTAAAAAGTTATATATATATATTATATATATATATATATATATATATATATATATATATATATATATATATATATATATATATATATAGGCATATATATTTATATATATATATATATATATAGGCATATATATTTATATATATATATATATATATATATATATATATATATATATATAGCATGTCCGCAGATGAGGTGCCCAAGAGGAAAAACATTTGTATTCTCAATTTTAGGGAAAAATCATTGACAAAAAAGTTCAAAAATGTAATAATTATCTAGTGAGTGATTTTAGCGATATTCCTAGGTAACAGTCAACTTCGGTAAATAACCGAATGGAATGGATTTAAAAAATTTATAAAGATATTAGATACTCACAAGAATATTATTACATTAGTGCAAAAATTCATAGGGTTTCACATGAGATTCAATTTAAAATGAAACAGGTATTGAAAAACTTGAATTTTATTTGATTTTATGGGGTTTTTGAACAAGCAAAACTTTTTATCACATCTTTCACTGAAACAGCAAATAAAGTTTTTCTTCGTAGGCACCTCATCCTTGCACACGCTGTATATGAAGATATGAATATATATATATATATATATATATATATATATATATATATATATATATATATATATATATATATATATATATATATATATATATATATAAATAATACATATATATATATATATATATATATATATATATATATATATATATATATATATATATCAGGGGCAGCTAGTCAAAGGAGGCTAAGCCTCCTCTATAATATTCCGTGTATCACTAATATATTATATTGAATAGTCAGCATTCAGCATATTCATATTAATCAAAATCATATTATTTTATGCACCTACCTTCCTTTCAACCTACATTATATAATATAATTTATTAATTAAGATAGAAGGTATTTACATTTACTGCATTTCATTCATTTCAAGATTTGTGGCAACGCTGCGGAGGCTTAGAAAGGTATATTCTCAACGTTCATTATGCCTGCCACAGAAAAGCAAACAACGGTGCAAATACTCCGAATGAATACTTCATTGCAATAGAAAAGCAAAACACATGTAAATGGCAACACCGATAGAGCCCAGTCTCATACAATGTCGACCAATCACAACTATAGAATTTCTTATATTGCTCGCGTATTGTTTTAAAATGAGTTTGGTTACTGAAGTTAATTTCAAAAATTTCAATGGTGACTTAGTGGAATATTTGTTATCCCATAACTTTAGTGCACTAAGTTATGAGGATAAAGTTTTGATAAAAACATTGCGACCTACCCCTGAATTAAACAATTTGGTGCAGCGTAACAGACAACAAAACCGCGGTTTTAATACAAGGAATTATGAGAGACATCCTTGCCTAACCGGATCACAGGTAAAAAATAAATTATTTTGTTGGCAGTGTTTACTTTTTACTAGTGAAAATGTCTCTTAGAGCCGCTTAGGATTTGAGGATTTAATTCTATACCTAGTTGAAAGTGAGGAATTTTTCACCGATAAAGTAACTTTAAATACAGCACGCGGATTAATATCTTACTTACAAGATAAGGAATTCATATATTTTTTAAACATCTTTAAATTAATTTTTGAACAAACAGAAATAGTTTTTCAAATCTTACAGCACAAGTTTTCAGATGTAATTTACTCACGAAATCGGCTCAAGTTTCATTTGGAATAAATTTCAGAATTTCGTGCAGAAGTTTATTTTAAAAAACTATTTTCTGTATTTCAAACTACTGATGATACGACTCAATTTAGCCCAAAACGAAAGAAATTCAGTTACGCAGATATGGAGCTTCACTATAAGCAAATATTTTATGAAATTTTGGATACTATTAGGGGTCGAATAGAAATAAGGTTCTCTGATTTGAAAGAACTGCATTTCTTCGACTTACTCAATAAAAATTTGTTAACCGGATTTTCGGCTAATTTTCCAGATAACCTTTTGGAAAATTTATGTCAAAAATACACTTTTTTTGATAAGGTGGCCATAAAAAGTGAAATGTGTGTTGTTTATAATGACAATGAAATTTTGGGGAAAAATGAAAATCATGTGAGGACTATTGAATACCTATTTGATAATGATTTGAATCAAGATTTACCCCAAGTTTATAAACTCTTATGTCTAATTGTTTCTATCCCAGTGACATCGGTTTCCGTAGAGCGCTCGTTTTCCACTCTTAAGAGAATTAAAACTTATTTACGAAATTCAATGAGCCAGGATCGTTTGAAAAATATTAGTTTGTTGTCTATTGAAAAGGAATTGGTTAAACTTTTGGCGAAAGACAAAAAATTTTATGAGGATATTATAGATCATTTTGCTAACGTTAAATATCGCAGAATCCCGCTAATCTTCAAAAATATATAATAACTTTTTATTTGCTCTCACCAGCTGTTAACAAATTCGTTAAGTAGGTAGGTAGGTATCTATTTTGTGAAAGAAAAAAAAATTTGATGAATAGATGAATTGATTAATTGGCTGAGAAGAGTTTTCGTGAATATTGTAAATAGGAGTTGTAGGTCTCAAGGTAGACACTCGAAAGTGGAAACAAATTAATAGCTTAGGGTGCTTGTTTCACTTTGATTTTCTTTAAATTATAAGGAGGTTGACCTTGAAACCCTAAAAATTTTCGCCTATGGTGTATTTTTTAACACCTCTTGTAGCCTCCTCAAACCAAAACCTCACGAGCCGCCACTGATATATATATATATATATATATATATATATATATATATATATATATATATATATATATATATATATATATATATATATATATATATATATTCTATTACGAGCTGGCTCCCTATCCTCTTTCGCTGTTTGATAACGCTGGACTAAAGAAAACGGCGAAATCAACGCTATACGGTATTTTTAAACAATGTGAAACGGAAGTTAATGATTTTTACATAAGGTAGTGGAAGTGACTGCGATAATCACCCACCACCTGATGAAGATTAGGTTTTCAATAAGCAAACTAATTGTAAAAATTAAATGTCTTTTTTTCAAAATAGAAACAGGAATTGACAAAACTACTTGTGTAGTGTTATTTTTTAGAGTCAATGAAAAAAATTGAGCTAAATTATTCTGTTATTCAATAATAAATAATAAATTAAATTAAATTTTTTTTTAATTATAAATAATTAATTATTCTATTATTCAATCATAGAAAAATAATGAAGTTAAAAGCTTTTTTTTCTTATATAAATTACATACATATTGTTTAAACAATAAAAATAATTATTTCCCCCCTTTGAAAGTTGAAAGATTTTTGATTTTCAATAATATAAAAAACAGAAATTAATAAAAAAATTATGAAAATCGGAGCTGTTTCTGAGGACTTTCGAAGTTTGCCTGATTTACGGCTTTATTGACGCAACTATTGATTAAATCACCATAGTGGAAGCTCATAGAAAATAAATATTTACCTGTCGATACTCGAGAAATTATCCTCCAATTGCTCCAGAATATAACTACCTAAACCAGACCCAGTACCTCCACCCACTGAATAGAGTAATAAAAATCCATGCAAACTGTCGCATCCTTCAGCATACCGCATGATGCTTTTCAAAATTTTATTTTTATACTTTCTACCGTGGGAATAATATCCCTCTGCCCAGTTGTTAGCCGAGCCGGGATAATTAGTTATAATCGCTTTTTTATCAAACAGAAACTTCAAACCAGAATTAGAGAATCTCGATACAACACTGTCTTCCATATCTATGCAAACAACCTAAAGAGTAAATTAACTGAATGTATTTCGGAGTACTTCCTACGAATAAAAGTATATTCAGTTGTATATTTTCCAGATGGAAACAAATCGAGCACAGAAAGAATTGTTCTCTTAATTCGCTACTAAAGGATTATTTATACAGACTGAGATGTTTATTGATTGTAATAGAGATAGGAGGGATGTTTTCAGAAGTGCAATAAATTCCATCGAATATGAAGACTGAGATTTACTCATTCGATTTGTTATTTCACTTCAGGAGAACTAAATAAAAAACACTTGATTTAGTGGGATGAATGAATGTTGACATAACCAGGATCCAAATTATTCAATAATTTAAAAACTTATCAAACAACTTTCCAATGGAGCTGGTTATATGTATTGCTTGACGAGAATTCTAAAGTCACAATCCAACAGTGAATCATAGAAATAGTCAAGTCACCTGGACTCAAAATCTGCATACAGCTGTTTCGATCTTATTAAATCTCATCAGTGCAGCTTATTTGACTCGGAGTGAATTAACAAATTTTTATTTGTTCTCCAATATAAATCGCGGTAGAGCTACTATCTGGATAACAACCTAGAGCGCCCTCCGCCAAGGATATTGGAAACCAACAATTCACCGCTTAGATCAAAAATGCAGAATCCCGTCGGGAGAATACATTACTTCCTGAAATGAAATGTCTGCAACTATGGCGTATGTAACTTTTTAAATTATTGAAGAATTTTCTTGTTTCTTTTTATGTAGTAGATATATTAAATTGGCCATGGTCAACTTGTATATTTTTCATGATTGAATGTGGTTTTCCATAATTTAGTAGGCAATTATTCTCTTTCTCCGTTTTCAATCCGATGTAGTCATTTAAATTTTGGTGAGGAGCTTTTCAACAGACTTTAATGGGTTCATAAGAGTATTATATATATTATTTTCAAAAGGTTCTAACAAAACGCTTTCTTTTCAAGAAAAACATTTATTGTTTTTGGGTTATATATGGTGGTTTTCTTGAAATAAGGCAAAAAATGGAAATTTTTTTGGAAACATAACATTGCGTATATTTCAGTATACTAAAAGATATTCACAAAATATATTTTCGTGCAATACCACTCTTTAAATGAGATATCAACAGCTACATGTGAAAACTTTCTAGAAATCTTCCAAAATGTTGAAAATTAGCATTTTTGTAAGTTGTAGATAATTATTGTTATCATACACCTAAAAACATTTCTCAGGAAAAGTGGTGATAGTTAAAGTTTCTTTAAAAAGGAAGGTTTATGATTTCATTATATATATATATATATATATATATATATATATATATATATACCTATATATATATGTATATATATAGGTATATATATATGTATATATATATGGATATATATATATATATATATATATTTATATATATATATATATATATATATATATATATATATATATATATATAATATATATATATATATATATATATATATATATTATATATATATATATATATATATTATATATATATATATATATATATAATTATATATAAAATAATATATATATAATTATAAATATATATATATATATATATATATATATATATATATATATATATATTTATATATATATATATATATATATATATATATATATATATATATATTTATTTATTCGAATTGTTGTTGCCTGTGATCTATTTTTAATCTTTTGATAATTATTAGCAATAACAGGCTGGTTGAATATTAAAAAACTCGTATATTATCATAAGATTAAAAATAGATCACAGGCAACAACAATTCGAATAAATAATTAAATATTGCAAGCTGAAAATATGGCAATGATCCTAAACTTAAGCTGAGAGTTTTAAACTGTAAGTACCTTTATTTAAAAGATTTGAAATTCTAAATAAATAAAAAATCTCATTAAAAACGGCTACTTCCATATAAACGAACTATACCGATAATTTTTGCTTTACTTGTTTAATATTTTCCAAAACTAATTTTCTTTTTTAATGTTAATTTACTCTTTCTGAGATCTCTCGGATGGAATTAATCGCCTCCGTGGCAAAGTTTGACCAAATCTCCCATACCGGAGAGTTCAAACAATAAACCACAAATAAGTGATTTTCTTCCATAACAGAGGATTTTATTATAAAAATTTCATTAAAAACGGCTACTTCCATATAAACGAACTATACCGATAATTTTTGCTTTACTTGTTTAATATTTTCCCAAAACTAATTTTCTTTTTTAATATTAATTTACTCTTTCTGAGATCTCTCGGATGGAATTAATCGCCTCCGTGGCAAAGTTTGACCAAATCTCCCATACCGGAGAGTTCAAACAATAAACCACAAATAAGTGATTTTCTTCCATAACAGAGGATTTTATTTATTAAACTATTTTCATCTCCAAATTTTCAATCCAATACTTAGCTACGCCGTTCTGATGAGGACCAAAGAGTCCGAAACACGTGTCAACGGCTGCTTCCATATAAGCGTACTATACCGATAATTCTACTCCACTTCTTTAATGTTTTCCCATAACTAATTTCTTTGTTGTTAGATAAATAGTACCCTATTATTATTATTTTCAAACATTACGTAGGTAAAGGTTTCTTTGGTTTCCCTTACCATCTAATGATAACAATTTTGAATATTAATATTAGACTGAATAGCATATACAAAGCAACCCTGTTTATTCAATTTTTTCAAATCAATAAATGTCAAAGAAATTTCAATTACGAATATCGTAGTGAGGCGTCAAGTTTTTAATAAAATCGAGTTTTTTAAGATTCAACCAGCCTGTTATTGCTAATAATTATCAAAAGATTATATATATATATATATATATATATATATATATATATATATATATATATATATATATATATATATATATATATATATATATATATATATTCTTTAATTATATTTGAGTTCATTCAGTTAATTCCAAAGGATGATGTATATGCAGTTTCATAAGTTATAAAGCCCTTGTTTCTTTCCTCAAATAATCCGTTATAATTTTTTGTGCCTTAAAAATGTCAACTATGTGGGTAGGTATATTTTGAAAACTTTCGTTTATTTCATTACCCTCGCTTTTATATTGTTCCTCTTCAAATCTGATAAACTCGCAAGAGAATATGTATTTTGGCTGTTTACATTGGAAATATCAAAGAAAGAACTGAATGATTCTTTCGTTTCCTGACAGTATTTTAAGGAAGTTGTCTGGCTTTTATTCTGAAATTCATGTTCACTCAAATTTATATTATATTCTTCCAAAATCGACGGCCATAATGAACCACCAATTTGATTACCACACTGCCCCACTAAAATAAATTAGTATTAATGTCATGATCAACATTTGCTTATCTTTAAACCTTGGATTGTTATGAATTCACTCATTTGATACACTTCTGCAGCAACCAATTACACAAATCGTGAATGTTAATAGATAACTATTATGAACTACTGGTTTTCCTCTGCTTAAATAAGGCTATTACTGACGATCGATATTTATTTTCGAAATTTGATGTTCATACTTATTCACTTGACTATACGAATTCGAATACAGTTATATATTTTATTTCACGCATTTCTAGAAATTCTAGGATATGAATTTAATTTCAATTATCCGTTCACATATAAAACAGAATAACTATTATTCTATCTTTCTATTTAAAAAAAAGTTGACAAACATATGACGTATCTAATAATGCTGACATTCGTCAACTATCAACATTTTCATCGAAATTGTGTAATCACTATACCTACTAAAAAGAAGTATTTTAAAAACTCAATGCGAGACAAAAACCGTAAGCAAAACATATAACGGAAGTGCAATGCGCATGCGTCATTCTTTTTTTAAATCTTATAATAGGGTTATAATAATTGAACAGTGATTAAATCAACAAAATTTGTATAGCACTTTGGAGTGATAATAGAATCACATCTGAAATATACATACCTACCTATTGACAAGATGATAAGGGCCTTGCTACTCAGGTTTAAATTCATTCCATAATTTCTAACGTTACACGAGATGGAAATTCGTTATTTTGCATTGATTCTGTCACATCTATATATAGCATAGGATCATGAGCGATGTGCCAAATATAACTTTTGACGAATCTGAACTTCAATTGAAAGTTTGGAGAAAGTTCCTTCATGCTGTATATAGCAAAACAGAAATGAAATTTTGTATAAGGAATCCTTTCATTCTTCAAGAAATAAGAATATAAAGAATTCTTGTTTATTTGTCATTTATATTGCTTCTAAGGAAAGTATTTTGATTTTGTAACGTCAATAATTATACATGACTGCTTAGTCAAAAACAATTCAAATATATATACAATTATATATAGATATATATATATATATATATATATATATATATATATATATATATATATATATATATATATATATATATATATATATATATATATATATATATATATATATATATATAATATATATATATATATATATATATATATATATATATATATATATATATATATATATATATATATATATATATATATATGTATATATTTATATTTATATATACGCACACATATATGTATGTGTGTGTGTTTGTGTGATTTGAAACTGCACTCCAGAATCGAAAATATAATAATAATCATGAAAAATAATTTCAATTAACAATCTATTGTGGAGATGGACTTACGTAAGTAATAAAGCTCTAGACTATCCAGGTCATCATCAGGGTTTTTTGTCTCTATCAACTTTCCCCAAGCTGAAAAGAAACCGAAACTTCAGACCTATGAAATTAAATGGAATTATATATAATCACTTAATTAATTCGATGAAAACTCATTAAAAACAAATGTCCATCATGTGAAAAATAAACTGATCAATTTTTTTGGGAAAACTAATTTCGAAAATAAAATCTTGTTTCTAAAATTATAAACATAAATGTCGTATGTATTTGAAAAAAAACAACTAAAATATTATTATCAACTACCCAGTGGCATAGTAAGAAATATTTTCAAGGGGTTAAATAGTTATTAGTCGAGTCCTGAACTTTAAATATTATCTTTCGAAATTGAAATAACTCTTTGTTATGTTTTAGTACAAATAAGACCAGAAGAATTGTTTTAGAGGAATTCAGTTTATTAAGTATTGTTAAATTTTCTTCATACAAAAGGCGTTTCGGTGGGGTTTTGGGGATAAATCACTCCCTACGCCTCTGTTGAACAACCTAATTTATTCATTGATGTTATGTTAAAAAAGAACAAAAATGATTTTCAACCAATCACATATTATAATTCTATTATAAAAAGACAATAGTTGTTTTCAAAGAAAATATATTTAATTAAATTAGTCACTATAAGCAATAGTAAAAATACCAACAATATTATTGAACACAGATTGTTCACTGTCATTAGTGATGTAAAATACCCGGGTATTTAAAACTCGGGGTAAATACCCTGGGTATTTACCCGGGTAAATACCCAAAATCCATAAATACCCGGGTATTTTGGGTATTTATGAAATCGATTGAAATTCATTTATATTTACCCCTAAATATGTTATTGTTATCATTACATGATAAATTAGGATAGTCTATAACACCTTTTACAGTAACTTGAAGCTTTGCTAGTACCTTTTATTTAATGATTTAGCACTTTTTTTTAAATAATACATAAAGTTTCTAAATAAGCATAGGGTTTCGTGTCTTAAATCGAGTAACATCAGTTAAATTTAACTTACTAAAAAATAGTATATTAAAAAAGGCTGTGGCTACACCCAGGGGGCTGGGTGTGCAGGTGTGCAGTAATAAAACAAGCCTGTGATGCTACCTGGGATTGAGAATGCCTGAAACTAAACACTCCCTATGAAATGAAATCAAGACAACACCTCAGCAGAGAAATAGTGAACCTAAACCTACTTCTACTGTTATTAAATTATGATAGTTAAAATTTTTATTGTATAAATGGCTTGGAAG
>JARQZK010002282.1:152500-255838 GCA_030704885.1 Cynegetis impunctata | reverse complement strand
TAGAATTTCCAATACCAAAAAATTGGTTGGTTAGGTAGATAGTGTCTCCTCTACCAAAACATCGTTTGGAATAAGATTTATCAAAGATTTCTCCGATTATTCTATAGTTATGCTCTAAGGCACCATCGTGTTGCAACCATATGGTGCTCCTGGTATTCGAAGCCACTTATTTTAACCCATTATAACCTAAGACATTATTTCGAGCGGAATCAATTTTCTTTGTTGTTCTGGCTGAATATACGTTGTTTGGAACATAAAAGTAAATGTAACCTATGTTCGAAAATTCATGGGTTAGCTGCGAGACCCATGTACTCAGATGAGTACAATGGGAGAATACGTTGTAAAAAAAATAAAATTTTTTTAATTCAACTACAAACTTTATTAGTACCAAACTCATATTTTTCAAGAGTAAACGACAGAAAATTATGAAAGAATTAATTGAAACAAGTTATAGTATAACAAAAACAAAAAATAATAAATGGTAAATGGCAAAACAATCCCTTTCAACACGTAAGGCTGCGGTTATAGTGGATGCGTTTTCTGACGACCAACTAGTCGCACGTATACGTCAGATCTCGCAGGAATGAATCAAATACATAATAATGTATCACTATGGTTATAGTGCTTGCGAATCGGTCGTCAGATGACGTTAGAAGTCGTTCAAACGCTTTGATATTTCATGCGACTTTGTGCGAACGTCAAAATGGATATTGAAAAATTGATATCATTAGTTTTCGACATATTCACTTTTTCCCGACAGTAATAAACCTTTTAATAGCGGACTTTCTACATACTTACTGATAATATTGTTCAAAATTATTATTGTTGATATCCATGTTAATATGTAAATTACGATACAGTCTAGGTGCGAACACAGAACAATATACGCATTGACTATAACCACCGTTGTCTGACGAACAGTTCTGACGTGTACGTCCGACTAGTTGGTCGTCAGAAAACGCATCCACTATAACCGCAGCCTAAAGCCACTTTGTATTTTGAACAACTCCATCTGACTCGTTTATGACACAGAGTACATTTCACTTTTTTTCTAATTCAAGTAGAAAATGGCCACCTTCATATTTTCTCACTCTTACTGGTAGTTGACTAGCTTTTATATTTTTATTTTTCGTGACAAGCCAAATAATGACGAACAATTTTATTATTCTCTCAAAATCAACAAGACTAATTGGCTCTCCCTTCACAATTTGAAATATTTTCCATGCGTTGATGAGAGTCATGTTTATCACATTTGTGAACATCATCCACCACCATTTTTACCACGAATGGAGATCCTATAACTGCTCATAGCTTGATAATTAGACGTAGAACTGACAAGGGCAAGCTTCACTGTCTTCGCTTTCACTGTCACTTATATGCCAAAGTTTCATTTTGCCAGCGACTTTTTGAAGCATTGACAACTCATTTTGAATATCATTTTCATTAAAATCTTCCTCATCCGTCTGTGAATCAAAATCGGGAGGAATAATCGAAAATCGGGAGGAATAATCGAAAATCGGGAGGAATAATCGAAAATCGGGAGGAATAATCGCAATGTCGACTTTATTTCTGGTCATTGTTGAAGCAACTTCTTGTTGATATTTCTCCCAACCATAAAAAATTCTGATTGGAATTTCGGGAAACTACACAGTACTTATGAAAACTAGCAAAGAAACGCACTGACTTCTATGGAATAATAGGTAGTATTGAAATATAAAAGTAACGCATCAGCCCACTGTACTCAAATGAGTACAGTAAGCAATTTCTACTTGCCATATTTTTCAAAAAAAATTATGTATTCAAACAACACTAAAAATAGCTCAATCACACTTATAACATGCTGAAAACGAAAGATCCGTACAGTCGTAATGCAAAAAATATTATTTTCGGTCGATTATTTACTACCATGTAAGGAATGAACAACATAACCAACGTAACGGCTGAAAAAATCGCGTGAAAAAAATACAGGATCTGAATTCTTCTGTAATATATAGGTCCTGGCTAAGGAAAAATATTGAAACAATCAAAATTTAATAGTACACTTCATCCAAATGTTACTAGATTGAGTAAAAAAATTTTTTGTTGGCTGTACTCTAATGAGTACAATGGGATATAATGGGTTAATATTCTGGGAAGATAGTCGGGAATACAATGTTAATACCAGCACGTTGTTCCATAATGAGATTTCCAATAATTTCAAAATGATAATAAGATTTCGGAGAAATCTTACAGGTTTCTGGACAAAAATGTTTATTATTAATTTACTAACAATGCCGACGTTTCAATGCTACTTGCATCTTTTTCAAGGCTGAAATGAACAATTTAAATCACAAAACAATACATGGATTGGCAAATGCAAAATTCTTATCTAGTTAACAAATCTAAAAAACAAATAGTTTGAAATACATAGTTAGCATAAACACATAGTTCTCAACAACATTCATGAAATTAAAGTCTACTAACACTGTCATAAAATATGGGAAACAAACGGCGTGGCATCAATACAACGAATGCGCAAGTATGCATACAGATGTCCCCTCTCGGTTAACAATTGTGATCGGAAATCCAATATCGTGAACAAAGCATTCTGCACTCTTGCATTTGTCAAAATTAAAATACATTCAGTGAGAATTCTTCTCCCAGGGAGAAGAATTCTCACGAGCGTAACATTAGTGAAATGATACATATTAAACAGAATAAGACTGTTAATTTTAGAGAAGATGTAGACAATTTGTCTATCATATATAATAATATACTGAATTTCAATTTTTCGTGACCGCTGTTGGAACCCGCATCATTGTGTTTTGTGGATCTGTTGATTGTTCGTTACCAGTTTTAGTTGTGCCCTGTGTAGTGGTTTGTTACTGAATGTATTTTAATTTTGACAAATGCAAGAGTGCAGAATGCTTTGTTCACGATATTGGAAAAAAAAAAAGGAAACACACGTGTTTCATTCCTCCCTGAAGTATGTGTCAGGGAGGCGGGCAGCTTGAGTTTGGGATTAACTCCTTCAGCCATATCAGAGGATACACTTGTATGTACAAGTGCATTAAGGAAAGGTGAGACGGGATACTTATGGAACATAGGAAGTGTGGGTAAGGTTCAGAGGATTAATACTGGCCCAGCATTCGCCTCATAAGTTTGCAAGCAGTGACTTACATTACTATGAGGAAACCTCTGAGAAAAACTCATGGCAGACCAGTCGGCCCCGGGGTTTGAACCCGAGACCTCCCAAATACTAGCCAGCGTACCTAACATACTCGACTAACTAGCTTGGTCACGATATTGGATTTCCGATCACAATTGTTAACCGACTGTCATAAAATATGGGAAACAAACGGCGTGGCATCAATACAACGAATGCGCAAGTATGCATACAGATGTCCCCTCTCGGTTAACAATTGTGATTGGATTTCCGATCACAATTGTTAACCGAGAGGGGACATCTGTATGCATACTTGCGCATTCGTTGTATTGATGCCACGCCGTTTGTTTCCCATATTTTATGACAGTGTTAGTAGACTTTAATTTCATGAATGTTGTTGAGAACTATGTGTTTATGCTAACTATGTATTTCAAACTATTTGTTTTTTAGATTTGTTAACTAGATAAGAATTTTGCATTTGCCAATCCATGTATTGTTTTGTGATTTAAATTGTTCATTTCAGCCTTGAAAAAGATGCAAGTAGCATTGAAACGTCGGCATTGTTAGTAAATTAATAATAAACATTTTTGTCCAGAAACCTGTAAGACTTCTCCGATATTATGATAATGGACGTTACCACAATAAACAGTTAATAAGATTTATATAATTCACATTTAAACGCGTGATATTGCGTGCAATGATATTAGCAAATAAATAAAATTTAGGATATTCAACTCTATTATGTGATATACGATTTCGAGTTGAAGGAATTATTAACTATAATTTTTTTTTGACATCATCACTTCTTAGACTACAATAATATTTTGCTCTTCGACTTGCTATTCACTAAATAGCTAGAATAAATAACATACCTTAATTACGATGTTTCCTGATTCTCGTTAAGAGTCTTCCTTGTTAGAATCAAAATTTTTCTTTAAGTTTTCAAAATCATTTTATAAGAGTGTGAATCATTTAAGTCAATAAGATGAAATAACTTAATGTATTTCACTTCTGAATGGTCTCTTGCTCTTCTCGTTCTAATTTTAAACATAATTCGTTTGAATTGGAGATAAGGTGAAAAACATTCAATTTTGGAAACTGATTCCAACTGATAGATCTATTTTTTCTCCAACCAGCAGACGGAACACATATGTCTTTTTTCTCATATCTCGATGAAAAATTATTTGCCTTTACGAAATCATTCGAATCCTATGTCGTCACAATCCCTTTTCTCTGATGGAAGGGCAAGAAAAACTAACCCCACGGAAGCTCGAAATTGAAACCATCAAATATAAGAACGCAAATTGATAGAAAATAGGTTGTCGATATTTCTTATACTCACAGTTGACATTCAGAGCTATTCGCTTGCTCACAGCTGGGGGAACATCATTACTTGCAATGCACAAGTAAGCCCCCATTTGTTTCCTGTCCAACTTCCAGAAGAATAAACTGCTTCCATTGTAAGTCTCAACTGGAATGAAAAGTCGTGGTGTAAAGAAAAATGTTCAGGAATTACGGAGAAATCGAATATTGGAGATGTAATTTGTTTAACACTTCACAAATAGTAATTATTTTAGATACAAACTGAATATGGGTAGGTTTTCATTGAATGAAAGTATATCGTTTTACAAAAAATAGTATTTCATCGAATTAATAAATATATATATATATATATATATATATATATATATATATATATATATATATATATATATATATATATATATATATATATATATATATATATATATAGAAGGGTAGTCTTGACTGGCTAGTTGAGGAAAAACCTTTTTGTAAATGCTGTTGTAACTCAAAATTTGTTCTTTTATTATAGATATCTTGATAAAGGAAAGCTCGACCATTTGACAAAGAGTATTCTTTAACGTAGCCTAACAACTATTCTGACTGCAACCTCAAAAAATTTAAAAATATATATATATATATATATATATATATATATATATATATATATATATATATATATATATAATATTCTCTATTGGGAGTATGCAGCAGAAATGTTCAGTTGTACTCTTTTTTCTTTGCTCAAGCTTTAAAATATTTTATTTTCTCTTCATTAGGAGAACTACAATTGATTAAAATACAAAAAAAAAGGTAAATGGTTGAACAGTTACAAAAGTCTAACGAAGTTGAGGATGTGAACTAAGATCATGCCAGTATAATCTACAACCAATACACGACACACATAGTCGGTCAACAAAAATCACAAAAAAACTAACAGTTTAATTTTCTTTTTTCTTTTCATTTGAATCAGTCAGTTGTCGACTATGTGTGTAGTGTATTTGATGTAAATTGTTACTGTCATGAATTGCTTCGGACATCTTAGTTCACATCCTCAACTCCGTAAGTTTTTTATAACTGTTTAACCATTCATTAGTTTTATTATGTATTGTAATTAATTGTAATTCGCCTGATGAAAATAAAATTCTCGAAAGCTTGAGCAAAGAAAAGAGAGTACAACTGAACTGTTCTGCTGCAACTCTTAATAGAGAATATTGTCATAGATACAGGTCAGCAATAAGTAAATGTATATATATATATATATATATATATATATATATAATATATATATATATATATATATATATATATATATATATATATATATATATATATATATATATACATACTTCCGATTATAACAGAAATTTTTTTTGTGGTTTTCACTAACTTTTTCATATTTTTCAGGATAATAATTTTTCGATTTTACGATAAAAAAATCAATTAATCACTCTCTGAAGAAATAAATGATTTCGAAATCACATTTTTCATAGAAATGTAATCGATCAAAGAATTTTGGCTTTACACTGCACTGAGTAAAGTAAACTTCAGAAGGCTATTTTTATTTTTTTTAATTTATTTAAGCCTACTAAAGTCCCCAAACGGGACTATACAGCTGTACAATAGATACAAAAATAAATTACAGACTTAATTTTACAGAGGTAATTTTGTTAATTACTTTACAGGGATTTCACTATGCCATTTTACACATTCAATTTACAGTCTTGTAAATATTTAAAAATATGTTTTATTCGACTATATTTCAGTTCTGATAAGAAAGAGTTAGAGTTGAAGGGAGGAAACAGTTTAATCTTTGCTAAATTCATAAACAGGATATTTCTCTGTATGTTGTAAGAAGGGCATTGCCAAAGTATATGATCTAGGTCCTGATTTATGAGTGCGTTTCTGAAGTATACTATTTGTAAATCAAAACTTATGTATACGAGTAAGATATGTCAATAAGAATTTCAATCTCATGAATTTTTATTTGAGGAAATCAATTTTTCTTTCATGTAGCGAATATAGATGGGATTCATGAATTTTTCTCTCAATTCTCATGAAATCTATAGACTATACCAGATGTAGCCTGATCTGTTATATATGTATTGCGAAAGAGATACGGAAATTACACACAAAATTGCTTTCTTTTTGAGCAATCCCAAAACATCCATTCTGATGGGGAAACTTTGTGATAAATTCATAAATGGACTTCACGATTCAAATTGTATTTTTTACGATTTAATGTCTGCTTCGATGATAAGAATAATGTTGTCACATATAGGACCATTGAAGTTTCTGTTATCCAATTTTCCATGAATGGTTTCATATATTCAATGGGTCCGACGTCTAGGGACGTTCCGATGAAAATGCATTTCTGCATTCCTACTGTCATTAGCTCTTGATAATTTTGATAAATTTTGTTTGAAAAGACGACCATTTTCTAATTAAAATCAATAGCAAATCATGATTATTTCTTCGAACATCAGGAACATTTCAACAGCATGGCAAGGCTAGAGGCACTTAATATTTATAATCTATTTTATGACTTGATATTTTAATATGTAAATTTCTAACCATTTTCTGAGTACCTATTGCAATGCCTTTTAATATTGATAATAAACTCATATTTGATAGAACTATATTTTATTAACCTAGGAAGTCGCAATAGTGACAATATGAATTTAAAAATTTTTTTCAACCAATCGCGAATCATTAGGTTTTATTGATTTGATTTCGTGATATAACAGATCAATGCTGTGAAAGACTACTGCGTTCATGGTCGAGAGATATGGAGAGATTTGGATGTATTATGTTTTTCAGATGAAAGATTAAGGTCACTATATTTTTATGTTAGTACACTAGGGCGCAATACATTTAAAATTAATCCCTCTGAAACAATTGGTTTGTTCGTGAAAGGAATGATGTGCTCATCATATTGAAAAAAATTTAAAAAACCGCGTAAGCAGCAGAGCTCCTATATAAGTATATATATATATATATATATATATATATATTATATATATATATATATATATATATATATATATATATATATATATATATATATATATATATATATATATATATATATATATATATATATATATATATATATATTTATATATATATATATAATAATAATAATAATAATAATAATAATATATATTTATCCTTTCAGACATTACATAAATGTAATAGGACACGTCACATACTAAAATATATACATATTAACCTAACAAGTAACAAATTAACTTATTAGGAGAAAGACGAACAGAATTCAACTGAAAAAATATTCTTTTAAGCTGTAAAAGCAGTGTTTTCAACAGAATCTTCTTAATTTCCTTCTTGAAACATAATTAAATCTAAAGACCTAATCCCTTGGGGGAGACGATTGTAAAGTTTTGATTCCTACATAACTAGGCGATAACTCAAACTTAGAGGTAGCATGCGTGGAATACATAATGTGTCCTTATTCCGCGTATTTATACTCGTGAAAACTAGTAAGTTTAATTCAGATTCAATAACCTATGCCGAACAAACAACAGACAATGTAAAAATATAGATACACGGCAATTTGGTAGAAACTTTCTGCTGAATAAATGTCGGTCGGCAGGACTCCTGGGGTTTCAAAATTATATATGAGGCGTATAATCCTTTTCTGTGTGAGAAAAAACTCTTTCCACTTCCAGTCGAGCCACCCCACAAAACAACATTGTAACTCAGATGACTGTGTACGAGTGCATAATACACCGTGAGTAGGCTCTCCATTGGCAAACGAGTGTTTAAGGACGACTAAGCGCGTAGAATGATTTGTTTAACTTTTTACTGAGTTGATCCACGTGACAGTGCCACCTCAATACTTGTCGACATGTACACCCAAAAATCTAACGCTATCTGTGGATCTTAATTCATGTTTCTGAAAATCGATAACCAACGCTTCGTACAGGTTCGTTTCACGCAGTTGAAACTGCATCAATTCTGTTTTATGTAAGTTTAACATTAGAGAATTCTTGTAACACCAATCCGAGAATTTCTGGATGAGTCTCTCGCATTTTAAATTGAGTTCACCAGTGGTCTGAGCCGACACTGCCAAGGAAGTGTCATCAGCAAACAAGGTGATAGAGTCAGCATTGATGTAATCGGGTACATCGTTTGCAAATAACAAAAAATTAGAGGTCCTAATACAGAGCCCTGGGGCACTCCCATAATCTGAGCATAACATTTTGATCTAACTATTGTTCTCACCAAAAAAATTGCGGTCAGATACAAAAATCGTGCTCCAGTTCAGAAAAACTCCTCTAAATCCTAAACTATACATTTTGTTGGTTATGAAAATTGAGCTGTAAGCAATCAAATGCTCGTGACTCGTTCAAAAAATAAACCCGCCACATAGGAGCCATCGTCAAGGCAACCGTACACGAATTCAACAAATTGCATACGGCAGACTGGGTTGATCTACCACTGCGAAAACCGTGCTGGTAGCTAGAAATGATGGAAAATTTGTTAAGGTAGTTGTATATGTATTATATATATATATATATATATATATATATATATATATATATATATACATATATATATATATACAGGGTGTACCAATCTTACGAATAACTTCGGTATATGGGTTATTTTAAGAGATATCAAAAAATGATATCAACAAAAATGATAGATGTCTCTAAGGTCCATATTTTGAAATTATCTCGAACTATACAGAGTGTTGCATAACTCCGTTACAAACTAAACATATGGTTTTTCAAATGAGTACCCCTGTATATTATACCGAATTCGGATTACTCACATTTTTTTGAAGCTTTTGATTCAAGGTTTCGCTATGTTATACAGAGTACTTCAGAAGATATGGACACGTTTATATGAAAATCGTAGGTAAATCAACGCTCTGTAGCTTATTGTGCGTTAGAGAAAAAAATTTTATTTTGCCTAACAGAGTTTCGTAATATGATCTCCGTATTATATTATTTATATTATTTTTCATTTTGTATACAGGGTGGACGGAAACTCGAACCTTTCATTTTCTCTCTTATTTCAAATGGAGCACCCTGTATTTTATAGCACAAATAGAATCTTCTATTATGTGACTTCAATTTTTGTGAAGCATTCCCTATACCCAAAAGTAATAAAAACAGAGTTATTTTGTAATATTTATTGTGAACCATAATTATATACCTTTTTTTTTTCTCAAGGGACCTACAGTTTAACGCCGGTTCAGAACGGCCAATGGGCTTGTAAACTATATACATTACCCAACCATTTTAATTATATAAATAGAACCACTAAATTCCGGACATATACAACACCCAAGGTGGGACTCGAACCCACAATCCTCGGTTTAAAAACGGCATAGGCGGTACACCTGACCGCTGGTCTACCGAGGCCCCTATAATTATATACCTTAAATGTGAAAGCAATACACGTTGAATGTAACAAAAAATCCTAAATAATAATAAATCTTAATAAATAATTTATTCTTAACAAAACAAAAAAGTATAATTCGGACCGTAATATTAAACTAAATGTTCAAAGTGTTCATCGTTAGCATCAATTTCAACGCTAACTGAGAAAATGTAATGGTTTCCAGCATTGCATTGTTAACGGGAACACTTTGAACATTTAGTATAATATTACGGTTAGAATTATACTTTTGGTGACTTGTTTTGTTAAGAATAAATTGTTTATTAAAATTCATTATTATATAGGATTTTTTGTTACATTCAACGTTTATTGTTTTCACATATAAGGTTAATAATTATGGTTCACAATAAATATTACAAAATAACTCTGTTTTTATTAACTTTGGGTATAGGGAATGCTTGACAAAAAATAAAGTTATATAATAGAAGATTCTATTTGTGCTATAAAATACAGGATGTTCCATTTGAAATAAGAGAGATAATGAAAGGTTCCGTCCACCCTGTATGTATACAAAATGAGAAATAATTCAAATTTAATATAATACGGAGATATTGCATCATATTACGAAACACTGTTAGAAAGGGACCTGATACAAAGCGGTTACAACAAGAAGATAATAACAAGGACTATCGCGGAATGTCAACAGAACAGAACCACACGAGAGGAGAACCCGAATTGGCAGATGATAACCATACCTTATGTGAAGGGAATATCCGAGAAGATAAGGCGAATCGCTCAGCAGTACAACATCAAAACAGCGTTCAAGTCGGACAACACCTTAAGAAGCAGGCTGACCAAAACTAAACCAGATGGACCCCCGGACAATAAGAATTGTGTATACCTTGTGCCCTGTGAATGTGGAGATTCATACATCGGTGAAACGAAGAGACCTCTTAATGTTAGGATCGGAGAACATCAAATACACACACGAAGAGCCGAAACATCAAAATCGGGAATTGCTGATCACGCATGGACAAAACATCACAACATTAAGTGGAACGATGCTAGGATTATCCACCGGGAACAGAACTGGCGAAAACGAAAATTCAAGGAAGCTGCTTTCATCCAACAGAACCATGAAGTTATCAGTAAACCCAGTGTTGAAGTGGCAAACGCGTGGCGACCAATCCTGGCGCGTATCAGTGGTCTCAAGCTCCTCCCCTCGCCCAATGGGAGAGACGCCCAACACGGCAAGGTTGGGCAACTGATCAAGGGAGTATATAAAGATCAATCCAAACTCTGATAATCAGTTTACACTTGAGAACGGTTAGAGATACCCAACTAACCGAAACGTCGTGTATATTGTATAATTTTATTTTTTCACCATTTTCCAACTTATTATTTACTAATATTATTTCATTCCTTTTTTCAGATACTACTAATTCATTGAATTTAATTTTTCAGCTATTTTCTTTTCTTGCCACTTACTAATAAAATTTTCTTTTCTTTTATTTTTGTTTCAGATATATTTTTATAGACAATGGAAGTCCAGAATTCCACAAATACAGAAGAAACATTGTCGAAACCATTCAAACTAACACTGTTAGGCAAAATAAAATTTTTTTCTTCAACGCGCAATAAGCTACAGAGCGTTGATTTACCTACGATTTTCATATAAACGTGTCCATATCTTTTGAAGTAATCTGTATAACAAAGCAAAATCTTATATCAAAAGCTTCAAAAAAATGTGAGTAATCCGAATTCAGTATAATATATAGGGGTTCTTATTTAAAAAACCATATGTTTAGTTTGTAACGGAGTTATGCAACACTCTGTATAGTTCGAAATAATTTCAAAATATGGACCTTAAAGACATATACCATTTTTGTTGAAAACATTTTTGATATCTCCTAAAATATCCCAAATACCGAAGTTTGTCGTAAGATTGTTACACCCTGTATATACATATATATATATATATATATATATATATATATATATATATATATATATAATTATATAATATATATAACAACAAAAAGTAGAGATTTTGATCATAAGTAAACTACTCTTTTTCAACATAATTAAAAAAGTTTATATAGAAAAGTTGTTTGAATTTGAAAACAATATTCAGTTTTGAAATCACAGCCATCTACTTAACAAAACGAAGAAAATTTTTTTCAGAAATTGTCAATAAATAATTTTGTGCAGGAACAATAAAATGTCTTGCGATGAAAGGAACCGGAAATTTAAGGATTTAATAATGGATAATTCATGTTTGTGAAAGTTTTTGTAATTTGGTTTTCATTTATGTTCAATACATATGTAAATTAGGACTGCCTTCCGAAGGAAGTAACACTATGAATAAAGTGATCGTAAACTAAAAGAGTTGTATCACTCAATTGTTCAGCATTAATTAATTTAATCAATTTTTTTTATCAGGTCAAAATTCAAACTATTTTCAACAATCATCAATATACTAGTTCGCATAATAAATCGAATTGAATTTCAGATTGAAATATTACTATACCTAGTTGTATGAGGGTGGCGCCCAAGGTATATATTAGTTATTACTCTTCATAAGGTAAAGCCATAAAAAAATGGATTTATTTCGTAGGTGGCTGTGATTTCGAATCTGAATATTGCTTTCAAATTTAAACAACTTTTCTAGTTAAACTTTTTCAATCATACCAAAAATAAGTGTAGTTTACTCTATATTAAAATTTATCTTTTTTGTTCTCCCCTGTACACCGTTCAGAAATTTAGAATTTTGACATCTCAAATCCAAGTTTCCAACAATGCACTAATTTTCATCACGAATAAAATTTCTGACAAATGGATAATAAAAAAATTTCCTATGTGGTGCAATCTTTTTGAAAATCACTGTATATGTGTTATATATTATAGATGTCCAATATCTGGTTATCTCGGATAGGTAGTATATAATTCAAAATGAGAGCGTAGCAGATTAAATTATGGATATTGAAAATGGGTGAAAATTATGCCTATGTGTTTATTCATTTATTCAGCTAATGACATTATAATTTAATTTATTCAATTTTTTCAGATCTCTAATTCCACTTGATGTTTTATTGGAAAATATATCACGTGAATGTCATTAATCGAGTTCTGAAAATGTCATCATATAGATTAGATATCAACTGTGAACTTGGTATTAAATTTAGTTGATAAAATCCGTCATTACTACGCAATATTTTATTAAAATGAATATAAACAAAACTTGATTTCACTATGTTTATAATCACGAACTAGTTTTGAAATATATTTGAATTTTGTGTACAAAAACTTTTACGTCTTTCGCAAAAATTTTCAGCCTTTCACTCAATAATTCATAGAACATTTGCAATTCCATGTCCGTGTCAGAATAGGCGAAAGAAATTTCTACTATCAAAACAATAGCTTCAAATAATGAATTAAATTCAAGTATGATTGAGATATTTGAAAAAATCCAAACTCAGGTTATTTCTGTCCAATAACAAAAAAATTTGCTAAAGTTATATCAAAATTGCTAACAAAGCAAAAACAAATCTATCATGAATTTTATTCAATGCCAAATATGTCAAATTTGACAATTCAGGAGTTTACTATTTGATTTGTCCTCTAAATATAGTAATGTATATAGATCGGACTGGTTGATTGATAACACGACAATTGAAATATTTAGAATCATTGGAAATTTCTAAACTGAATCATAACACAAACCGTAATATCTTGCTGAACGACAACATTGACTTGATTTATTTGATATATTCAAACCATAATGTATTCCAAGAACTTTCAAATTATCAAGTTGAACATCCCAATTTAATAACCTGCCCTTAATGCAGATTCTTCAGAGGCCATTATCTACCAAAATTTCCTGGAAATATACGCAGAAACATTTTTCTTCAGTTTTTGTTGATATCACGAAAAGTTTTATATATACAGATTTTGCATCAAATTTGAAATGAAATAATATTTAGGTCTCAAAGCTTGAACTCTAGAAATTTCATTAGAACAATTCATTAATGATTTATTTGGAATACTAGAACATTTAAAATTTATAGTTTCTGATACAGTCTAATTGGTTTCATAGGCTGGTAATATTCCAAGTCTTATTAATCCCTCTCACAGGGACACTCTAGATAAACTTGTTCAATTTCTTCTATGCTAAAAATGAGATAACCATCTTATGTTTTTCTCAGATATAGAAAATATGCAGTATTTATTTTTGTCAATTTGAAAATAAAAATATTGTTGACATCTTGTTTGTCAAATCCTAATTATCCATGAAAATGTGAGGCTATCTTCTCGAGACAGTTAATTTATCTAGGGAAAGAATGAACAGTTCTACAAAAAAATCCATTTGAAAATATAATCAATGTTTATAGACGACTGTTATGGCTTCTCAGACATGAAAACAGAATATTGAAGCACATCAACTTTTTTAGTGCCTTGAGCAAGTGACAACTGAAAAATTTTCTACTATTCCTCTAACTGTTATCTCAATATTAAAATTAATTATCTATTTGCGATGTCAGTCATAAAAGCAGGTTTTGTAGTTGCATTTTCCCTGAAAATGCAACCATTGCGAAAAACTACTCCCGGACCTGACTGCTTTCCTTCGATACACTGCAATAGTATGTATTTTATAGGATAAAATACGACTAAAAACTGATGATGCAGTTAAACACGTTGAAGGCATATTATAAATTGATAACAAAATCAAACATTATTTAGGTTTCTCGGTTAATTAATAACATTCATCCTAGTACAATGTAGTTATCCCACAATCCGTATGTATTTTAGAAAGTTAAATCAGGTTATCAACTTTTCGGTTATGTAGGTTTCTGTAATAGAAACTTCTTCGTTTGTCTACTGTTTTACTAAAAAGGTAGTATACAGTTCTAGAGAACAAAGGTTCTATTGATGACTGAAATTCAAACCTAGTAAATGAATGAAAGCTCAGTAGTTCAAACAAATTTCTGATTCAGCATTGAAATATTCAAAGCTCAGCTTTACGCCAAAGCCAATTCACACACAATTCTCTTGCAGTCGTCGGGAATCTTGAATATTAATATCACGGTCGAAACGTGATATAAACTATTATAAGACTTGGGAGCGAATCATAATGAAATGGTATTAATTGAACTAACAAATAGGCAGCTTGAATCGAATTTTGAGGTCTTCAATTTTATTCAAGGAGAGTTTCATATCAATTAATCATAATCCCATTGTGATGGTTGAATGATGACACTACTTTTCATTCTTGAAAATTAATTAGTGTTCAATAATTATTTTCTCTTCTAGGAAAAAATAGCTGTTTCTTATTCTTCATTACAATATTTAATTCTATTGTGCAAGGAGTAGTATAATCCAGATCATATTCAGATACTGGAATCAATGAACCCCAACTTTTTCGCTAAGAGGAAAATATACAGGTTTTCCCAAATATAAATTTCCACCTGAATATTTTATTTAAGTATTAAAAATTCCAAAAAAATTTTTTCTCGATCGAAACTTGGTTTCAGTATGTAATTTAGGTTGAAAATAACCATGCTGACGATAGATTTCGTCTCCAATGTTTATTTGACTATTAGTCCAGTCAATGACGGTAAAAAAAGTATGAACTGTGTATTTATCCCATACAGCACCGATTTGAAAAATTTGGAATAAGGTTCTACTTACCATATAATTCAAAGTCTACCCTGTGGCGGAGGTTGCTTTTTCTCTGGGGGTGGATGCCCTTATTGGGGATGAAGAAATTTCCATTAAAAATAAGTACGGAAGTCGATGAACTGACTAATTATAAGCAACTTTTGTTCTATAAAGTTTTTTCTGAAAGTCAATACTTTCCGACTTATTCGCGACTGAAATTGTCGGTTTTCAGGCAAATAAACCACGTTTTCAGATTATTTTTCGCGAATAACTGGAAAAATATGCATTCTGTCGAAAAACCTGTAGAGAGCAAAACTATAGCTTATAAAAAAACAAAGAAAATCGTGTATTTATGATGTATTCTGACCCAATACAAACGGAATTATTGATTGTTGAAAGTTGATTGGTATTTACCACTATGTGTACTCATCAATATACTAATACATATTCTAATTTCTACAAAAATGTGCTTCTGGTTTTTCCCCATAACTCGCTTAGTTTTCAAGCAATCAAGTCCTTCAAAAGAGCATTTTGTAGGTTTTTTTAAGAGCTATAAGCTTATTTGAATAATTTTTCAGATCTTATTTTTAAAAAGGTTCATGCTAAAAGGGCTAAACAGGTACTTTGCGCGAACACACGCAAGCTTCAAATGGCCATATCTTACTTAATTTTTATCCTATAAAAAAAAAATGAAACGCCAACATTTTCAAATAAGAAAAACATACAATTTCATACTCTACAAAATTTTGCATATCATTAATAGTTTTTGAGTTATTTTGAAGAAAAGGCGATTTTTCGCTAAATTACGAAAATGATATTCTTTCTTCAAACTCAATTTTTTTCAAAAAGAAGTACTTTAAACTGGTCAAACAATCAGAACTTATTACAAAAACATAAATGAAGTGAATTGTAAAGTGGCAACGATTTTTTTCAAATAGGGTGGAAGAGAGGGTGAGATATTCACTATTTTTTTCCAAAGAAAAAATAGGAATCGACATTATTCTCTTCATAGCAAGCTTAGTTTTGATGCTAGGAACTTTTATAAAGAATGAAAATAAAGGTTTTTTAAAGGACTTTAAAAAAGTTTTATGAGTTTTCGAAAAATGCGTTTGTTTTTGGTTATTGTACGTAGAAACTTTTTTTGGCGATTGAAAATACCAGTCAATTTTCAACAAGCAATAATTCCGTTTGTATCGGATCTGCATACATCACAATTACACAATTTTCTTTGTTTTTTAATAAGCTATAAATTTTCTTTCTAAATTTTTTTCGATAGAATGCATATTTTTCCAGTTATTTGCGAAAAAGAATCTGAAAACGTGGTTTTTTTGCCTGAAAACCGACAATTTCACCCGCGAATATGTGGAAAAGTATTGACTTTCAGAAAAACCTTCATGAAACAAAAGTTGCTTAAAATTAGTCAATTTATCGATTTCCGTACTTATTTTTAATGAAAAATTTTTCATCCCCAAGAAGGGGTGCCATCCACCCCCAGGGAAAAAGCAACCCCTGCCACAAGGTAGACTTTGAGATATATGGTAAGTAGAACCTAAATCCAATTTCTTATGAAAATCGGTGCTGTATGGGACAAATATACGGGAAAATGGTCATTGACTGGACTATATATATAGAAGATTGTTTTTTCAGACAATTCAGCTTTGACATACTGAATTCTGTTCCTGATGGAGTTCTCAGTTTTTCGGCATGAATCTATCGTTTCTGTATAACATACTCAAGTTTTAGACCGCCAGCGTTCTTAGTTTGAAAATGAATAATTTTTCGGCGACCGTTAAATTTAGATTTTTCGCACCAACCATATGGTCAAATAAGCATGCTAGGAGAAAACTTATTTTCGACATCATTATTTTCAACCAAAATAACCTAAATAAATCGACTTTCAATCGAAAATTAGAGGATGAAAATTTATATTATTTGAGGTACCTATCAATCTCGGAGGTAGGGGCGGCGAAATTTTTTTTTAAAATAAATTTTTTTTTCTTGATCGAAAGTTGGTTTCAGTATGTAATTTGAGTTTAAAATAACAATGCGGATGATAGTTTTCGTCTCAAATGTTTTTTTTTTTTTTTTAATTTAATTAGAGTGCCTCGACTGCATATGGTCATTGGCACGTAACTCTGTATTTACATTATATGTTATAGTTACATTATTTACATGTTACCGTTTTGACTTAGTACTAATGATTTTATACTGTAAGCACCTTAATACTATAAATGGTTGTACATATCTATTTCTTTTAAGAATCTAAGTATATTCATGAAATTGTTCGGTGAACCTAAGTTTTCTTGGAGATCTGGACTAATGTTGTGTGTCCGTCTACTTCCAGTATACTGGGGGCATTCTGTCAGGATATGCTGCACTGTTAGTTGGTTGTTGCAGTGTTCACAAAGTGGTGGGTCCCCAGCTTCCATCAGGTAACTATGTGTAATTCGAGTGTGGCCAATTCTCAGTCTATGTACTACTATGGTATCCCTTCTGTTCATTTGAGGCCAGTTATAAGGCACAATATTAGGATGTATTTTGGAGAGTTTAGTATCTGATTGATTCCATGTGATTTTCCATTTGCTCATGACAGATTGTTTGAAGAGGTTTTTCAGATCCTTTTGAAGTTGTATGTCCTGCGTGGGTAGGTCCGTAGTCAAAGCTTCTTTGGCAGCTTGGTCTGCTTTCTCATTACCATTGATACCCACATGTGATGGGGTCCAAACAATCAATATACGGATGTCTTTGCTAGATAGTTGTTGACAGATATCGTGGATATTCTGTACTAGTTGGTGTTGGGTATATAAATTTTCGATGGAATGAATTGACGCAAGCGAATCAGTGCATACTACGATAGTCGTTTTCCTCTCGTCAGAAACAGTTTTTAGGGCCATACGTATTCCGTATAGTTCTCCAGTGTGGACGCTGCAAAAACTGGGGAGTAGATTTTTTGCCAAAGTTGAGTTTGCTGTAGTAACAGAGCAGCCTACCCCTCTGTCGTCTTTAGAGGCATCGGTGTAAAAAATATTTTCTATGTTGTATGAGCTAATGAGCTCGAGGAAGTTTTGTCTGAGAACTGAGTTAGGCGTTTCAAGTTTTCTATATTTACTTAAGGTCTTATTGATATGCGGCATCTGTTTGGTCCATGGCGGAGTATTTGAGATTGGGTTAGGTGATGTTTTTGTGAGGTCATTGTTCTCTAGGAGCTCATTCAGCATTTCTGGAATCGGACGAGGGCATCTGGAAGTATTATTTTGTACTGTTTGGGGGGTGGTGAAAATTTTATAAACAGGGTTTGCAGTGTCAGCAGATACCCTCGCAGAATATGCCAAAAGGAGTTGTTCACGGCGTAGTGAGAGGGGTATTTCCTGTGCTTCGCAGTAGAGAGATTCTACAGGGCTAGTTCTAAATGCACCTAAGCAGATTCGGAGGGCGGTGTTATGTATTGTGTCTAGGATTTTGAGGGTACGTTTGCTGGCAGATGTGTAAATTATGCTGCCATAGTCTAGCTTGGAGCGAACTAACGCTCTATAGATTCTAAGCAACATTATTTCTTGTGCTCCCCATTGACAGTGGGCCAGAGTTTTAAGTATATTCATACGTTTCAAACAATCTGCTTTTATTTCTTGGATATGTTTCTTCCAGGTGAGCTTGCTATCGAAGGTTACGCCCAAAATTTTGAGTTCGTTTACCACTTGCAATGGCATTCCGTTTAAGGTTATATGTGGCTCATAATTTATTTTCCTGCGGCTGAATCTGATTACTTTAGATTTTGAGGTGGAGAAATTAAATCCTGTTCTTCTTGCCCAGTTGAGTATTTGACTATATACCTACAGAAGACTGTTTTTCAGACAATTCAGCTTTGACATACTAAGATCTTTTTCTGATGCCTGATGGAGTTCTCTTTTTTCGGCATGAATCTATTGTTTCTATACAACACACCCAAGTTTCAGACCGCCAGAGTTCTTAGTTTGGAAATGAATTATTTTTCTGCTATCGTTAAATTTTTCGCACCAACCACATGGTCGGATAAGCATGCTAGGAGAAAACTATTTCCGAAATAATAATTTTAAACGAAAATAACCTAAACAAACGGATATTCAATCAGAAATCTAATGAATCTAATGATTCTCGAAATTGTTGTTGAAAATTGTAATATAATTTGTGTAATCAAATTTTATTTTAAAACCTTAAACCCCTCGAAAAGACGTGATTTCTCTAATTTAAACTGGCAATGATTTAGAAAAAAAATTGAAATTCCCAAAGAATACTTTGATAACAGCAGTTCAATACATGGACCAAATTACAACTCAATCTATAGAAGTTGTGGAGCGGCGAAAAACTTTGAAAACCACGACAAAACAAAAAAAAATGTCTACTTGAAAATACCGCCAAAATAAATTTTCCCAGAAGCAAGCTAATCTACGTAGACATTTTCAACCTTCCAACTCAATTTAGAGAGATTTGAGGGTGCAAAAAGCATTGAATATGACGGTTATTCAAATAAGTTTGATTACACCTATTTTCAGCATCCGCAGGATCAAACACATGATGGGAAACAGACAAGCCTTGGCTACCTATTATGCCAATTTCCACAAGCCTCGCACGTGAGTATTAGGATATTACTGAAGCAGAAGGAAGCGGTACGAGCCTTGCTTGGAGTGTCCCGGTTAACGAGCTGTAGAGAACTTCTCTAGGAAGCTTGGAGTGTTGACCTTGTCATGTTGTTACATCCTGTAGTGTCTCACCTATTTTGACGAACACAAGGAAAAATTTCACCATCACACATCTTTCCATGAACATTACAAGAAGACGTGACAACTATATCCTTTCCAAACATCGCTTGGAAAAAACACAAAATAATTTCAATTATATCGCCATTAAATTATATAATAAGCTACCTTCCAACTTCAAGAATTTGAACAATGCAAAGTTCAAGAGGACACTAAAGAAAATTTTATTGGAACTCTGTTTTTATAGCATTGTGGAATTTATGTCAAATGACTTTTGAGCGCCTCTTACAGCTAAATTGCCTGAATCTCCTTCTTCTTTTCTTCAAGTACTTTACCCGGTTTTGGGTGTAGTCCACCTCTCTACAACTATTCGTGTTGTGCGTGATACAGTGATACACGAATAGAAGGGACCTACAGTTTTACTACGATTCCGAACGACTTTATAGAGAGGCTTTACTACGCAGAATACTTCTCGGTGGTTTGCCATTGCCTTCCGAGAGGTGGCTCTGCATTAATTCGTTGGTTCGGCCGGGATTCGATCCACCGACCTTCTGTTCAGTAGTCCAACGCACTGACCACTGAGCTACGGAGCCACTCTGAACCTCCAATGATATCTATGTGTATTTAAAAATGCTTGTGTTTTGTATGTGTATTGAAATATGCTCGGTTGTAATTTATATGAGATTTTACACTGTATTATTTAGATTATGTTGAGTTTTGATTGTGTTGACTGACTATGTAGTTATTGATAGTGGATAAATTTCTATTCTATTGAAAAATGTAATGCCAACATGTCTGTCTCCACAGATTTTCAAACTATTAGGATCAGTTATGAGTCAGATATCTAAATAAACAATGCCGCGTAAAATTGCCTGAGCAATACGGAAGGTTGAGCATTTTCCGGTCGATTACCCAATATCCGTGCAATCGACTGATTTCTTACATCTGGTGCGAAAATAAACCTTACAGGCGCTGATGCGATGTTGGAAATTGGGGGGAAACTGACCATTTCAGAAGTTTGATATCATATGGTCCGCTGGAATTCCGAAAGTCCGAAATTACATTATTAAACATTCCAGTTGATCTAAGTCATCGGAATTCAGCTCGCTGATTTGATAAATAATAGCAAATGGACGTTTAGACTTCTACTCATGTGATAGAAGTTGTGTATAAAATCACTACCAATAATGGAATAAGTGCTAAGCTAATTAGGTTATATATATATATATATATATATATATATATATATATAATATATATATATATATACATATACATATATATATATATATATATATATATATATATATATACAGGGTCACTCACGGTGGATGGTAGGTTAGACGTTAACGGAGAACGGGACATGAGATTATTCTGAAAATTTGGTTTCATGGATTGATTTTGCTCTATCTATCTAAAATAATAGTAGCGCTGCGGCGTTGCCGCTTATACTAAAAAGTAGCAGCAACTATGAAATTTCAGATGAGACACCCTATATATTATTTCATTTTTTGCTTCTCTACCATTTTCCAATTGTTTTTGTATGATACTTCCCTTTACCTATCTCCAGAGGTTTTCGAGAAATTAAATGGTTTCCTTATTTTTTTGTGCAAAACATAGATTCAATTAAATGTTCATTACTAAGGTATTCAGATTCGTAGAACGTTGAAATTTTAGGTGTAGTTTACCAAGTTCCGACGTATTAGGAATATTCTAAGGACTTTGTTCTCCATCATACAAGATCCTTCAAAATTTGCGATTTTAACGATAAATACAAAAATAGTGAAAAATGCATTTTTTTCAAATGTAATACCCTGTATATTATTGAATATAACGAAAGAAAATTGAAATTTCTTTCAAATGATATATCATGTTCCTATACCTAAAAAGTCAGGTTTTCGAAATATAAACAAGTTTCTATAAAAATCGGATTATTTAGCCATATTTTGTATTAGGTAGCTATGAAATGTCAAGAAAGATGCCATTATGAAAATTTGACAATTAGTCCATCAACAATAAAACGTTTGCGCGTTCATTAACGAAAATTTGATTTGAAAACAATCAAAATGGATGGCAATAACTATTCTCATGAAGTTTTGATGAAGTTATTTATTGTACATCGTCAATGTGACCAAATAATAGCAAGAACATGCAGAAAATTCAATAAAATGTATACCTATTGACAATCAATAAACGAGAGAAAATTTGTACGTTTACACAATAATTTTATCACTTATGTTATGTTATTTTACGTAACGCAAATAGTTTTTCATTAGTTTAGTAAATTTCGTTTCGCTTTCAGTATTGACCCATAAGTGATAAAATTATTTTGTAAACGTACAAATTTTCTTTCGTTTATTGGTTGTCAATAAGTATACATTTTATTGGATTTTCTGCATGTTCTTGATATTATTTGGTCACATTGACGATGTACAATAAATAACTTCATCAAAACTTCATGAGAATAGTTATTGCCATCCATTTTGATTGTTTTCAAATCAAATTTTCGTTAATGAACGCGCGAACGTTTTATTGTTGATGGACTAATTGTCAAAATTTCATAATGGCATCTTTCTTGACATTTCATAGCTACCTAATACAAAATATGGCTAAATAATCCGATTTTTATAGAAACTTGCTTTTATTTCGAAAACCTGACTTTTTAGGTATAGAAACATGATATATCATTTGAAGGAAATTTCAATTTTCTTTCGATATTTTCAATAATATACAGGGTATTACATTTGAAATAATGCATTTTTTACTATTTTTGTATTTATCGTTAAAATCGCAAATTTTGAAGGACCCTGTATAATGGAGAACAAAGTCCTTAAAATATTCCTAATACGTCGGAACTTGGTAAACTACACCTAAAATTTCAGCGTCCTACGAATCTGAATACCTTAGTAATGAACATTTAATTGAAGCTATGTTTTGCACAAAAAAATAAGGAAACCATTTAATTTCTCGAAAACCTCTGGAGATAGGTAAAGGGAAGTATCATACAAAAACAATTGGAAAATGGTAGAGAAGCAAAAAATGAAATAATATATAGGGTGTCTCATCTGAAATTTCATAGTTGCTGCTACTTTTTAGTATAAGCGGCAACGCCGCAGCGCCACTATTATTTTAGATAGATAGAGCAAAATCAATTATCCATGAAACCAAATTTTCAGAATAATCTCATGTCCCGAGGCTTCTTGTAGCCTCATAAAGTGTATTGAAAATATTGAACTTATACGAGGCATTCTATACCTTATTCTATGATATATTTTTATAATTACAGCTGAAATAAAAAAATTTTTTTGAAATTTTACTGGTAATAGTTAAAACCCTCTGTAATTCAGATGAAAATACTACGACAATATGGAACATGACTATTGGCATTCAAAAAAATGCAATGAAGAATACAGGTCCTCATTTGAAAATTAAAAGTTGTGGGTGGCTTAATTTATACGATACCCTGTGTATGATTTTTATTCAGATATTTGGATAGCCTACAGAAAGTTGCAATGGCAAAGTGACAATTTGTTTGAAAAAATTTTTTCAATAAAAAGGTATAGGCAAAAGAAGAATTTCGAAATTTTCAATTTTTCCTATATAACCCCAGAACTAAAGAAGCTAGATCAGATTTTTTAAATCCATAAAATTGACCTCTGAAATATGCTACTTTGCCCTCATTTAACCATTCCTCTATCTCTGACCGTTATCGAAATCTCCATGCATAGACTCGAATTTGAATAGCCCTGTATATATATATATATATATATATATATATATATATATATATATATATATATATATATATATATATATATATATATATATATATATATATATATATATATATATATATATATATATATATATATATATATATATATATATATATATATATATATATATATATATATATATATATATATATATATATATATATAATAATAATAATAATAATAATAATAATAATAATAATAATAATAATAGTCTTTATTCTCATGAACAAAATACAACATTGAATAGAAAACAAGTCAAATAAGGAAATGATTTATGATCATACTAAATCATAAATCAAAAGGACATTCAATTCGTGGTTCGATCGTGTTTGTACTCAAAAAATTCACGCATATCATAGGGCTCGATGTTGATAAGATATTGAAATACTTCTTTTTTGAATTGTTTGTAGCTTTCAATATATCTGATATTTACGTGGCAAAGTATTGAAAAGTTTGATTTTGATATTTATATATGTAATTAACTGGGATTGCAACAATAAAAGGTTTTACTCTTTTTCTTTCAGCTCAAGCATACGAGATTTTATTTATCCTTTCATCAGGAGCACTAAAACAAGACAAATATAAATATCTCAACATGTTAACATAGGATGTCAACAATATGATTTTACGTTTTGTCAACATATTCTATGAATGCATTTTGACTTTTTGTCAACATATCCTATGAATGCATTTTGGCAAAACGTCAAATCAAAAAAAAAAAAAAAACAAATAATATTAAATACAAATTTTAACAACGGTAAAAATTATGTGAGGTTTTTTTTCACTAAAAAATTCAAAGTTTATATGTATATATATATCTATATATATATATATATATATATATATATATATATATATATATATATATATATATATATATATATATATACATATAAACTTTGAACTTTTTAGTGAAAAAATACCTCACATAATTTTTACCGTTGTTGAAATTTGTATTTGATATTATTTGTTAGAAACGAACTAGTAATAGCAGTATAGAGAAGAAGTGAATATCCTATTACTTTTAGAACTAATTTTCCTGATATTCGAGAGGTTCAAACAAGTTTTCATTTTCATTTACTATACATTTACCTTAAATTTGATAAGTTATAGGTATATATATATATTTTTTTTTACATGTATGAATATAGGTAATGACTTCATAAAAAATTATCTCTTTCCATTTTATGCCACATTCAAATTTCTAACTTCCCCAGTAATAATAAATTGAGGCCCACTCGGAAGAAGATATTTCATCTTCCTATTTCAACCATAAAAAAACTTCTTATAATTCAGTATAAAATTCACCCACCCGGAAGCGGCAGGAAAAGCCACAAACAAAAAATGTAGTATGCTATTAGCATTTGTGTGGTCTTAAGGCGCCATAAATTCAACGTACCTCGGAAGACCTCCTTGCCAGGTCGCCGGATGAGTATGGGTTGTCCGTCTTCCTTCCTCCACGCGATGCGTGGCTCAGGATGTCCGGTCGCCTTGCACCAGAGTGTAGCGTTTTCTCCTTCCGAAACGGACAAATCTCCACTGGTATCGTCGTTGATGATATCCGGAGGCACTGCAACGATATGATGATTTTACTTTAGGATCAGTCTAGGGGATCATATTAAATAATTTTCAACATGTGAAAACTCTCTAAGGTTGTTTTATCAGGTTTTCTATATGTATTTTTCATTGTTACTTGACTTGAATCGAATTTTCCTGAACATTGAGGAGTTGAATATAGATGTGAGTAGATATCTAATTTATCGTCATAAACTGTATAAGTTTGGTATTTTAATAATCTCTAGTTTATCCAATTTATTTTTAATTTTTTTTTACACATTTTGGGATACACACATTTATATATATGTACACACACACACACACACACACAACACACACACACACACACACACACACACACACACACACACATATATATATATATATATATATATATATATATATATATATATATAATTATACATAGGAGTCCATGGTTGATAAATCAATATGTGTTTCCGAACATTTAAAATGAAGATGAACCAAAGTTCTTTTCGATTAATTTTGTTCCCAATTTAGTTCATACAATTTGTAATAGGTTAAATAAATACAACACCTAATAAAACTATTCGTAAGAATAAAAAAAGGACTCATATTTATAAATTAAAATGTATTGGTTATGGTGCATTATATATTGGTGAATCTGAAGAATTAATCATTCCAAGTATTACTAGAGAATTACTATAATTTTGGAAAATTGCTTAAGAAATTATTTTTCATGAATTTCACGAATTTAAAGATATTGCATTTATTGGACAAAAGAAAGAGAATCGACGAATTGAAAGCTCTAGAGATTAAGTAAGCTAGCTCCAAGAAGATCACTAATGATCAAATATACCTCATGATACTCCTGGTAAGGATCATGGACTCCAAGATCTCCAGACCTCACACGCATGGTCTTTTATCATAGGGTCGTGTCAAAGAATTGGTTTATGATATATTGAATAAAACGTAAAATGTTTTATACTCAAAAAGGCTTGATGATAGTCATATATGTTATTCCAGAAAATTTTCTATGAATTCAAGGCTCTATCGACCAATGTAGAGAAAACAGGGGGTCTCTATTTGAAAAAAATGAGTTATCGCTATTTGAATTTAGTCACGTTTACAAATTGATTGTAGCGTTTTCAATGAAGTAACATCAGCTTTGGACACTGTATTGGAAAGAACAGTTTGTTGGCTATTGTAGGTTAGTCTTTACATTTTCTTGTCATAAGCCGTTCGGAAGTTATGATTTTTCTTGTAAACCTTTACAAGCCACCAGTTTTTCATGAAATTTATTATATCTACGTAACCATAGCAACCAAATAAATAGAACTGAAATAGAACTTGTAGCAAGTCATGAAGGGAGTCCAAAGGCGTTGAGGAAAACATACGTTTCCATTTGAAATGATAAAAATGATAGTGACTTCCGGTATAACCAGTAATACTATTGTCATGACTTTATTTCAAAAAGATAGCTCACTATGGACTATGGCCGTGCGCCAAATTTCAAATCTCCAACCCTGTAGGTATATATATATATATATATATATATATATATATATATATATATATATATATATATATATATATATATATACCGTTATATATATATATATATATATATTTAAATGTATATGTATTAATATATATATATATATATTTACATATATATTTATATGTATATGTATATATATATATATATATATATATATATATATATATATATATATATATATATATATATATATATATATATATAGATGGGTAGTCTTGACTGGCTAGTTGAGGAAAAATGTATTTATATATTTTGAGGTTGCAGTCAGAAAAATTTTTGGGCTAGGTTAAAGAATACTCTTTGTCATATGGTCGAGCTTTCGGAAATGGTTTTTTCCTTTATCAAGACATTAACTTGAGGTTATATAAATTTTGAAAACACGTGAAAAGGAACAGAACAAGCTGATGGGTACAATCTTGAAAATTTCGTCACATAAGTAAACATCCATTACAAGAATAAAAATCTTATTTTCAACAATCAGTACTTTCCCATCTTGCTATCTATAGGAAACCAGACTAACAAAAAATCTTTAACCTAGCCCAACAATTATTCTGACTGCAACCTCAAAATATATAAATATATTTATATATATATATATATATATATATATATATATATATATATATATATATATATATATATATATATATATATATATATATATATATATATATATATATATATGTTGTTTTTAAAATATAGTTTTCTGTCAATTACACAATTATTCGTATACTGTGCCTTTCTTTATCAATAGTTGAGATGATAATATACGCAGTAAGCAGGATATATAGGCAAGAAATAATAAATTTATACGAAAAACAATCCTGTGTGTAGATTAGGTACATTTTGTTCCTTTCCTCTTCTTCGACGAAATAGGTTTGTATAGAAACTGTGTAACTTAAGTAAAACAACATATAGGAACAAGAATGAGTTCAATATCGCAGATGCCATCACTGTTTCATTTTAATAAAATAATACGTGAGGGGCCTCGATAGCACAGCGGTACCATTTATCGTTTATATACCTTGCTCTTGGGTAGATATATTTGTATATAAGTTCGGTACTGACATAGATTCAAGTCCATTTTCTGTTCGGAACCGGTAATAAACTGTAGTATACATGTTTTTTATCAAAAAAAGAATCAGATGTTCCGTGTATATTTATACCATAGGGATAAAATCAAAATCTGTATGCTGTATGAATGAAGAGGACATATCGCATAAAAAAAATTTTTTTTTTCGTTCAAAAATATTCAGTTAATTGATTATTTGACTTAATTCAAAGAACTGCTCTTTTGGTTCATCTCCTACAGTAATGGTATTCTATTGGATTTCAACAAATTTTGTATCTTCTAATGAACATGCTTGTAATTGAAGAAATTATCAAACTTTTGAATCACAAATGTGACATTGGACAGTTCAGCAAACTATCCTTTGAGAAAAGATGTAATAAATCAAAATAATCATAAATTCTTTAGTGAGTAATTTCATGACGAAATGTTGACTTGTTCAAAAAATCGGTTTTCTAACATCAAAAGTATATTGCTGCCAATAAGAGATTAATAATAGTAACAATACATCATTGGCTTTGTGATAATTTCAATATATATATATATTTATATTATATAACAAATCATTATATAAATCTTTTTTTTTTGACTAGCTTCTGAAGTAGTGGCAGCTCGTTTCTTTTCACTAATTCTTATACCGGAGAATGTTGAAATCTTGTAGATGGCCAATGCAAAAGCTTGAAGTGATTGACAGCTGTTTCGATCTTATTGGGCTTTCAGCGGTATCACATATCAATCGGTTGTAATGAATCAAACGATAGAACTACGAAGCGTGTTATAAAAACGAACACCTAGGTGTCCGTAAGAGTTCCAAGTTCCCATACCTCTAGTAGGGGTAAAAACAATAAAATTGTCGATCAACTTCATCGTCAGAAAAAAGCAATTTTGAAAGCAGTGCTAAATTGGGTGATATTGTTCAAGCAGCATGCTTGAGATAAATAGGACAACATTGGTAGACGACGTAGGTGTGTGTTTTTTACATGCTACGTAGTTCGATATTTTATATTGTGGATCTGATATTGATTTGATTCATTGCAATCGATTAATTTATGATACTGATGAGGGCCTCATAAGGCTTATCACTTTAATGCTTTGCAGTGGCCATCTAAAAGTTTTCAACATTCTCCACTATAAGGATGGGTGGAAACAATTGAGCTCTTCCAACTTCATCTACACGTCCATTTTTCAGATTTATTCTCGGTATATTTTTCGATTAAACTTATCATACCTGCTCTTAGACAAGATGAATTTAACTTTAATATATTATAATTATATTTGTACGTTATCACAGTACAAAGCAACGAGAAAACATTCAACTAAGCCGCATTTTACAACAATAACAAAATAAATCGATCCCGCAAACTGAAAATGAAATCTGAATTCCTTTGTCTTTTCGTGCCTTATTATTCCGAATGCAAGGTCTAATTGAAAACTTCATCTATCTCCGTGTTACATTCAATCCTACTTTTGAATTTCAACGAGTCCCATAATCAAATTACCCTGATTCCATTTAGACCCTATGCTCTGCAAGAGAACAAAGTAGATCTGGCTCTAGTAGTAGTAGGCCGTGAGAAACGCTTGAACTTTGTTCTCTGAACCATTGAGAAGAAATTCAGAAGGGTTTTCGGAGGTCTTTAATTAAGTGATTTGTGGTTATACTCAGTCTTTTATACTTTATATGTCGCAGACAAGTAGCTCCTTTTGAATTGATACTAGTATTTGAAAATATTTTTTCTGGCATGCAATAAACTTCGTTTATAGGAATTTGAAACTATTTTGCCAATTGGACGTCTGTGGATTGCATTATTATAAAATGATGAGTGATTTTCACTATGGAATGAAATTTATTAATCAAGAATAAAAAATTCCCGTGAATGGATAAAGTGAAGATTTTGCGTCTACTTAAAAATGTAAATCATCAAATTCTACACCTGAAATTTTGGAGACTGATTTCTAAAATTTAGTGGGTTTTGTTATTTTGATTCAAAAAATTGTAATTATATTTTGGAACTATGACTATATATATATATATATATATATATATATATACAGTGTGGAAAAAAAGTATGGACTTACCCTAATAATTTGTTAGCCTTCAGGATTTATGGAAAACGCTCCAACATGTTAATTTAATTTTTCGATGTCCTACATTTTGACCAAATTATTTTGTTCTTTTAATGACATCTGTCAAAAATATGACGTCATCGACATTTTTCTTAAATGACAGTATATAGCATGCGATACATCATTTGAAAGCTCTTGCTTCACTCAGTATGTTACTAGATTTTTATGCGATTCAATAGCTTCGTTTCAAAATGGCTGCGGTAAAATTGTGAAAACTATTTTTAATTGACTCCCAGTAAAAGAATTACTCTTTCTCGATTTATCAGAAAAAAACAATCAATCATCATACTCAGACAGTACTAAGGCTTTATCATTCAATTCCTGTCCTTACATTAAGTTTCTTGGCCAGAGCTTGTTTTTTAATTCCATGGAGAAAAACGAAATTCGATATCTCAATGGCATTACACTAGAAGTTTTGGACGGCCGCCATTTTGAAACGGAGCCGCAGAACCGCATAAAAATTTAGGAACATACTAAGTGAAGCCAGAGCTTTCAAAAGATGTATCGCATGTTATATACTGTCATTTAAGAAAAATGTCGATGACGTCATATTTTTGACAGATGTCACTAAAAGAACAGAATAATTTGGTCAAAATGTAGGAAACAGAGAAACTAAATCGACCTGTTCTAGCGTTTTCCATAAAACCTGAAGGCTACCAAATTATTAGGGTGAGTCCATACTTTTTTTCCGCAATATATATATATATATATATATATACATATATATTCAGATTTCATAATCAGTAGTGCGTGAAGAGTTTCAATAAGCTTCAATATTCAATTTAGTCATATTTGTTAAACTAGTAAACGAAAAATTTTCACCTTTCAACTTTCATATTTTGATGTAGGAAATAAAGAAGGCGATGAACATAAGTGTTACATTTAATTCACAAGTTTCTAATAAATACCAGTTTTAGTTCAATCGTTAATTACAAAATTTGTCAGTATTGTCAACCATAAACTTGAACTTCTGCCAAAAAAATGGTTTAATTTTCACGCTAACATAGCGTTTTCAAAAACTCTGGACACACTCACGAGATTGCGCTCCTGATGTACTTGTCAGGATGTACGCAAGTATTTGAATATTTGCGTATATTCCAAGATTTTTATTGGGGAGCAATTAGAAATTTGTTAATTCACTCCGAGTCAAATAAGCTGCACTGATGAGATCTGATAAGATCGCAACAGCTGTATGCAGATTTTGAATCGGGGTGACTTGAAGATTTCTATAATTCACTGTTTGATTGTGAATGTAGAATTCACGTCGGGGAATACATATAACCAACTCCCCTGGAAACTTGTTTGATAATTTTTTGAAGTATTAAAGAATGTTTCTTGTTCACTTTATGTAGTAATTTAAATTGACCATGGTGAACATGTATATTTTTATGAACAAAAACCAAATTTGAATTTACTACGTTTATTATCACAAAAATACTTTGGAAAATATAACACTGCGATTGGAATTTCGGTCAGTCATCATCGGGCAGATTGAGTTACGAACTGAATACATAATCATAGATTTGCGCTTACGGGTGGGAAAGAATTATTGCAGGTACCTAAATAGACAAGAGGAACACATTTCAAGAAGGGCTAATAGAAGTGGATTTCCCAAATTGGTACAATAAAATGTTCTTAGAAAAATGGTTATTGTTTGAATATACTAAATATAGGAGAATATATTAAGTCAATCTGGTCGTTCAGCAAGATATATTTTGCATTATGATTGAGTTTAAAAATTTCTAATGATTCTAAGTAAGTAAGTTTGGTTCCTTTCGGTAATTTGTGCATAATTTGAAAATTATCTGTTTGTGGAAATGAGTGGTGGTTTTCACGGCAATGATTTGAAAACGTTGAATCCGTTTTATTTTTCAAAAAAGATTGTTGGCGTTTTTTAAATCTTGTCTTGAACGATCGACCAGTCTGACCTATATACACTCCTTTACATACAGAAGAAATCAACCTATAAACTCCTGAATTTTGAAATTTTGAAGTGATATCTTTGGCATTGAATAAAAATCCAGAGAGTTTTGTCTTAGGTTTGAAAGCAATTTTAATATTACATTTAGGTATGACATTATCAACTTTTTTTGTTAGAGGACCAAAATATGTTAAAGATGTGAATTTTTACGATTTCTCTACTTTTAATTGAGGATTTATACTATTGTACGCTAGTTGACTACGTTTCTTGTTTATCATTTTATCTTTCAAACTTGTATGGAAACAATTATTTGAAGCAATTATTTTTGTAGTCGAAATTTCTTTTGCTAACGGAAAATGGAATTGAAACTATGTATATTTTTCATGATTTGATAAATAAGTGATTATGGAAGATCACTATAACAAGAGTTGGATGCCTTGAATATAAGTCCACATAACTACTCTGAAGAACGCAGTAAATTTTTATCATGATTTACCAAATGAAGCTGATAAGTACTTTTATGACTCTCTTATTGCAGATGGTTGAATATTGAATGCTATAGTCACTTATCGTTGGTATTCTATCTGCTATATATATACCTACCTCCAACTGAAATAATTTCTAATGAATGGGCATCGACATGATTGCCTCAATTAAATTTTTCAATAAAAAAACCTGGAAGTTCACGCCGTTACAAAATTTATGTTACCACAAAAACTGTTCTGCAAATTTATTAAGCTTCGTTTTGTTGCCAATGAAAAAAATAAAATGGTGTATTTCCGAAACGAACTCTAATAAAATTGAGGCGTGCAAACCCTTAATTTATTTTTCACTTCTATATTATTTGTTGATTTTACCTTAGATACACTCATTATGACCTAGGGCGTTATGAGCGGGCATAATGGATCATAACGCCCGCTAATTGTACGAGGAGAAATAAAGCAACTTTCATTGATTAAATACTTCATAATCCTTGTCGTTTACGACTCTGGATTTCTCCGGCAATTAATTATTCGCAGCTTTGGCTGCTTCTATGATATCATTGGGTAATTTAATTTTCATTTCCATAATTTCTATAAGACTACACAAAGGAAGCAGCAAAGACATTCACTAAATATGATGACAAAAATATTCACAAACATCAAAATATCAACAAATGACATGCCTACTATGAGAAGGAAAATGAAAAGTATAGGAGCAATGAACCGATTTTAAAATCGATTTTCCATTATAAATAAATAATTTTTTCGTGAAAATAAAATCTTGTATGCACCAGGTGCGTTACTAGATCCTAACGCCCATCGGGCGTTAGGAAATATATAACGCACTTGGTACATAAATAACTATTATGACTATTTTATTGGAGATGGTCGAATATTGAATGCTATAGTCAATTATCGTTGGTATTCCATCTTCTATATATCTACCTCCAACTGAAATAATTTCCGAAGAATGGACATCGACTTGATTGCCTCAATTAAATTTTTCGATAAAAAAACCTGGAAGTTCACGCCGTTACAAAATTTATGTTACCGCAAAAACTGTTCTGCAGTTTTATTAAGCTTCGTTTTGTTGCCAATGAAAAAAATAAAATGGTGTATTTCCGAAACGAACTCTAATAAAATTGAGGCGTGCAAACACTTAATTTAAAGCGCAGAACATTACAACGCTGGCCCTGCCGTTCGAACGGCTATTACATGTACAATCTCAAATAAAGAGCAAAAAGTGTGATGTTCAGATAGGCGGATATAATCCACCATGATTTAGAGCAGCAGGGTCCGAAATAATTTCGCGATCTTCGTGTACATTCGGCTGCGAATGCATGAAAATTCAGTTAATTTGAATACTCACAATATTCACCTCGTTTTCATGCTTTCCCTACCATGTCTTTCGTGACTGTAGTTAGGATAATATCATTACTCTTATTTTCTGTTCGAATCTATTTGGAAAATTCAGAAGGAAATGAAAGGGCTGAGAAGCTTTTACACGACTCTTTACATTAATCCCATCTGCCTTTTTGAATTTAATTTGATTAAATTAATAAGTGAGTTTTCGAACAAAAAATTATCATAACTTCATAAAGAAACAAAAAACTAACTTTTCACAGGTTTAAATAAAATTTAATGAGTAAACGCGTTTCGTCATATCGTTATTTAGTTTCTCTAAGAACCCCCCTGTGTTATGTTCAATTTTTCGTATAAATATATTGTTTTGTAATACTATAATTTATGTCAATGTTATGACGAAACGCGTTTACTCATTAAATTTTATTTAAACCTGTGAAAAGTTAGTTTTTTGTTTCTTTATGAAGTTATGAATATGGACTTTTACCAAGTTAATGCCTATTCAATTCAAAAAATTATCAATTTATTCAATGAATTTTACAACTTTATCATAAATTCTGTGGTACTAAGGCAAAACCAGATATGTCAAAAAACATAATTTTTCAGGAGACAATTTTCAAAGTTTGGGATGTCGCCGAAATTAAGTTTTTGTTTACTTTTACTTTGTATAATTATCAAGGTGTTCAACAACAAATACTTACTACCCTTCTGGCGACTCATTGCAAAATGTTTCGAAATAACAAAAAAATTTAGATAATTCAGACATATCGTGTTTTGCCCCCTTCAGTTGTATTGAAAAAACTTTGCGGTTCAAATTTTCCATATCGGAGTTTGCCGCCCTTTTATTGTTTTTCTTACTGGACTTATTGCAGCATTATTCCTACTTTTATAGGGAACCTTTTATGAATGAGTAAATGAGTAAGTAATATTTTCCATACATAACATAATATGGAAACACGTGGTAAATCTTATTGGGTAGAGGTAAAAAATAAAAAAAAGACAAGATTTTTCATTTTATTTATTGAACTTGCTAAATTCAAGTAAAAACTATGACACTCAGAATGAATAAGTGGCAGAAGACTTAGTAGGTCCTTTCCGTTTCGGTCGTCTTAAATCAAGTACTCGGAAGTTTTCATCATGAAATGAAGTTTTAAATTTGATTAATCCGAAGGTTTTTTCGTACCTGATCCATTTCATTTCAGATCAGCATACTTTTTTACCCTCCGAATCGACGGTCCTTCGAATCAAATGTTCCTCAACAAGTTTTGAGAATGAGAAAATGTGTTCTTGAGTCATTTCATGAACCTGGAATGGTTTTTTACCCTTTACAGTTCGGATGAACTGGAACCAGTCTCTGGGCACCATGATGAGTATTTCAGTCTTCTTTTTGGATCTTTCAATGCGAGCGTGACAACATCACATTCTAGATGCGTGTGTCCTGGTATCAGAAAGTTCTGATCAACACTGCTGCTGTTGCTGGCAGAATATGAAAACATACAGGCCATATTGATTTTTCTATTTTGCCCTTTGCATGTATCTGAGTAGGTAATGACATGGGTCACAGTTTCCGACAAAGATTCTAGTTTTTTTGAAACACAGGAAGCAATCTCTTCAGATCCCCTTTTTTGTATTATAGTATATTTAGCCACTGACGATTAATACGCAATTGAAGTATCTGCAATGAAAATGCAACAACAATACAGCAGAAGCTCATACACAGCAAAACCATACTTACCACGTTTTGCAATGTTAACAATCTTGGCGGCCCTACTATTTCCATACATTTTACCGAAATGTTTGTAAAACAGTAAAAATAAGAAGTAAACACCAAGATAAAACAGGCGATATATGCACTTTACCAAAACACCGAATCGTCTGGCAAATGGAAAAGAAATTTTTGACAGAAATTGAAAACTTGACATTGTGGCAAAATCCGATAAGTCAGACATACCGGGATACCCAGTAGGCTAGCTTTTGAGCTGTGACGCCAGAACCCGATATGACAAACATATTGGGTTCTGCCAACGAGCAATTGAAACATAATGGACATATCGGAAACTTATTTTATTAAATCATAGTACGTAGAATATTCAGATCCATATAGGATTTTGCCATCATATTGGTTATCACTGTATGTAAATATTGGCACTGAAAACGAAAAATCGAATTTTTTGACATATCGGGTTTTGCCTTAGTATCACAGAATTATACTGATAGTCTATACGATAAACTTAAAAATTTTTCTTTTATTATTTATAAACAATTTAAGATTGATCAAATTTCACAAAGAATCACGTGGCTACAAACGCGCTACGATGGTTGGCCATGTTTGTGACGTAATAATGTTAAAAAGGAATTTCTCAATGTACAGTGTCAATGGTTTATAACTTTATAAAGAAATAACTTTTCACAGGTTGAAATAAAAATCTATTTAGTAATCGTCATAACATTGACTTCATCTCGTACTAAACTATGGTATTACAAAATAATCTATTTATACGAAAATTGAATATAACAGAGGGGTTCCTAGAGAAACTAAATTAAAATAAGCAATTCATTCAGAGTTTTTTTTTTAATTCAAAGACCTACAGTTTTACGCCGGTTCCGAACGGCCAATGGGCTTGAATCTAGGTCATTAGCAAACAACATATCAAATTTCTGAACCACTAAATTTCATACATACACAACACCCAAGAGCAAGGTGGGACTCGAACCCACGATCCTCGGTTTACAAGCGATAACACTTTACCGCTGGGCTACTGAGGCCTCTTCATTCAGAGTTATTAGTAGGTACATTGAACAGATTAAGGAGAGGAGAAGGGTTTACGTTAATCTGGTCGTTAACTAGGTTTCCAGAATTTTTATATTTATTGATGTATAGGGATTCCCAACAGTTGGTTTTATAGAGACTATTTTCTAATTGTAATATATTATAATTGTGATTAAAGGTATAGTTTTCTTGAATAAGATGGCACGCATAATTAGAGTCAATTTTCTGCGTAATATAGCTACGTTGGTGTTCGGTTAGTCGAGTTTTGAAATTTCTAATTGTACGTCCTATATAGAATTTTTCACAATCGTTACAGTCGACTCTATAAACACCAGTACGTTCATCTCTGTGAATTTTTGATGTGTTGTTTTTAATCAATTTTCAAATGCTATTGTTGGTTTTATATAAAATTTTGTTTATGAAAAAACAATTTCAGGTTTTCGGAAGGTTTGCCCAAGTGTGTAAAACTGTTAAATACTCTACTTTTCTCGGACATGTGGGTAAACTTCTGAAATTTCCATTTTGTATTTCAACCTGTAAAAAGTAAGTTTTTTTATTTCTTTATAAAGTTATGAATATGAACTTTCACCAAGTGAATGCCAATTGAATTCAACGGTTTATACGTGTAATTTGACTGAAAAGAACCGTAATTTAGGTCAAAAAAATATATATTAAAACTACTTCTATTTAGTAATGTGTGATAAAAGATTAATTAAGGATAATTCCGATAATATACCTGATGTATAACATCTTGTGGAGCATTTCAAAACATTTATAGGGGAGTTGTTTTTGTAGTATATGTACATAATGGTACTAAAATCTCTCTCTTCGGGTGCCATGCGCTATGCTGCTCGTCGGTGATCATTTGTCCATTTCACGATCACACTATAGCTAGGATGCCTTCCTCAGCCTGTCTAAAAATGGTTGCGGCCAGTATACCACACCAAATTATTATATTGCGGAGCCAAGAGTGGTTTTTCGACCTGGCCCCTTTCTACCTTCGATCTTTCCTTGCAGTATGAGCTTTGGTATGGAGTAGCGAGGTCCTCTCAGTATATGTCCCAGATATGACACTTTACGTTTTTTATAATGTCCATTAGATGTTTTCCTATGCCAGCTCTTCGTAGAACTTCATCACCACTTATGGCTGTCTAGAAAATATGCAGCAATCGTCGGAATGTCCACTCTTCAAAAGCTTCGATCCGATTTACAGTTCTGGCTTTAAGTGACCAAGTTTCAACATCGTACTGTACAATAGGCCACACATAACACTGTACTACACGTATTTGAGTGTGCAGTGGCATATTTTTGTGAAGAAGTATATTCTTCATTTAGAGAAGCGTCAAGATAGGTACCTAAATCTGACGACACGCTCAATATTTTCTCCGATGATGTTGAGAGGGGTAATATGCTGATTTCTGCTAATCACCATAATTTTTGTCTTCGAAACATTCTTATGTAGTCAGAACTTTTCACCGCATTCGTTGATTTTATTTAGTATTGACTGGATGTCTTCAATGTTATTTGTCAGGATATTGTTTATTGGGACGCCAATGATTTTGATACCTCGGATTTCATTCTCTAATGCCAGTTGAAAGTTTTTTTCTCATAAATGTTTAATAGATTAGGTGACAGTACATATTTCTGACGGACTCCTTTCAAAATACCAAAGGTCTATGTCGATAGCTCGCCATTAATACGGACCTCGGCCAGCTGTTGCCAAGACAATTTCTTTATTATTCTAATAACTTTATCATCCAAACCGATCTCCTGTAATCTTTCCAGCAGTGGCCCGTGTTTTACGTTATCATTATGTTGTCAAGTCTTCCTGCCGCAAAAAGACTTCGGCTATTCCAGGTTCCAATTCTCTTCATCATGTTAAGCCGGGACATTCTTTGCATCCTCTGGTGATTTAACACCTTCCCGGGACTGAGGGCCGTTGATTTTGGGATTTGCCATGATGAAGAGTGGGTGGACAAATTGACGTCCTGGGGAAATTTACTTATCTTGTGGTCATCGTAGGCTTACTTTCGATGACATTGGGGGTGACATTTCCTTCATCCTCGATCTAAGGTTATACCGTATATGGAACTAAGCAAGCACAATAACGTTTCAGGTTTGATATTTTAGATATATTTATTAATATATTGACGATAACAACTAGATTTAATCGATTAAAAGCCAGAACACTGTATCAGCTGTGTGCTACAATGAGTAGAAATTAACACACGCGCTTTTGTTTGTTCGGGAACTGTCGGCGTGTTTTCGGTACTGGATCCAAAAATTTATTTTTTATTAAATTATCTTTGTAATTAGAGCAGAAAAACTGGCAATAGTTTAGTTCTAAAATATATATTTTTAGTAGTGAAAAATTCATTTTCATTAGTGGGATGATAAGTTATTCTATTTGTTGAAAGATTGAAACGTTATAATCTACTAAATTATTGAGTGAGCTGTTGAGCATATTGCACTTCAACGTTTCAGAAATATTCAAATTTAAATTCTATCTATTTTCGAAACACAGAGTTCTAATTGGAATCGTGTTTCTTTTCAATTGAATGTCAAGATTAGACAGAATTAATTCATTCCTTGTAGCATTGAGAGAAAACTGTTTCCAGTTTGTTGGAAAGCTTAACGAAATGAGTTGAATGGTTATGTTTTTGTTCAGTTGAATCTATCAATGGGTACATGCTCTAGTAGTCATACTGTTAACCAAAATAATTGAGAGGTTTTCTCATTAATCGACATTGTAAACATGTAATATAATTTGGGAATTTTCTTAATTTTCATTTTATTTCATAATAAATATCTACAGTTAATTTATGTCGAAAGGCACATGTTTATTGAGGAAATCAGAAGCTATTTTCTTCATGGCAGAAAACCGGATTGATTAAATTATATAACAGGAAATTTGCTGTAAGATTATTTTGATTAAATTATAGAATCTTTGTTCACGAACATGCGTAAAGAATTAAGAAGAGTTTTATAAGAACCTTTTGAGGGATAGTATATTCTAATCCAGACATAGTTTGAGATTTGGTACCTAATCTTGATATTTTCACTACTGGAGTTGACGCAGAAGGTGAAATCAGGTAGGCTATGCTTAAGATTGCTTGCAATAAGCAAAAAAGAATAGCTTTTTATTCGATACTAACGTTTTATCCAGTCGATTTTTTGAACTGTGAAGTGGAAAATCGGACACTGCAGGAAAACGAAATGGAAAAGATTGTTGCGACCTAGCTATAAACCTAGCGATCTGTCCAACGGTCCGAATCAGCTAATGTTCGTTAAAATGGGTTCGGTAGTTCTAGAGAATATTTGACACAATCACGCCCAGGCTGAATTTTAATATATAAAGAAAATCTAAATATATTTATATATTTTCATATAAATATATGTATATATATATATATATATATATATATATATATATATATATATATATATATATATATATATATACACTGCCGTGCATAAAATTCGGATCACCACGTAATTTGCAAATATTTTTGAAATTTCAAGTAAACTCAAAATTTTTTTTTGGCACTGGGTTTCAACACTGCACAGATAGAGGGAGGCACTATTTCTAACTGTCAGTTGTTGTTTTGTTCAAAGTTTGATGAAAAAGTGGTCTGTCTTCGAAGGTTCTGATTACCATTACCATCATTTTTTTGCTATCCATACATGTTTTCAGTTCTCAATTTCAATGTTTGATTTAGTATTATTGTTATTATTGTTATTGTTAGTGAAATGGCCATAAATCCTGTCATTGCGGCACGAATTGTGGCGGCCATAGAAGATGGCCGCAGTAAGCGCGAAACGGCGAGAAACTTTGGTGTAAGTCTCTCCAGTGTGCAACGAGTATCTCAACGATACGAAGAGACTGGTCTGCTTACCCTAAGACCTGGTTCAGGACGAAGAAGAAGTACAACAGCCAGAGACGACCGCTATCTCGCTTCTGCTGCATTGAGAAACCGAACGGTTACATCAGTTTTCCTTCGAAATCATTTACAAGAAGTGGGAAGTGTGAACATAAGCCAGTGGACAGTTAGAAGGCGACTTCATGATGCTGGATTATCTTCTCGAACTAGGGCTACTGTACCGCCGCTTTCCCGTGAACACCGAACTGTAAGGCTGAATTTTGCACGAGAGCACTTGGCTTGGACAATCGAGGACTGGACTAAGGTATTGTTCTCCGATGAATCTCGATTTTGTCTTACGGGCTCAGACAGACGTGTGAGAGTGTGGCGTCGACAAGGCGAAAGATATGCTGAAGCTTGTATCGCCGAATGACTTCCATTTGGCGGTGGATCAGTTATGGCACGGGGAGGCATATCGTTTCATGCTCGCACGGAGCTAGTATTTCTACAGAGTGGGACTTTGAATGCGCATAGGTACCTCACAGAAGTTCTAGAAGGCTATGTTGTACCATTTATGGGTTTTATTGGACAAAATGCAATATTTATGCATGATAATGCACCGCCCCACACTGCTCGGCTCGTTAATGCTTATCTTGACGAGGTTCAAATCACGCGATTTGTTTGGCCTCATCGAAGTCCAGATTTGAATCCCATCGAGCATGTTTGGGATGAGATGAAGAGGCGTTTACGGAGACATGTGCCGGCCCCGAAAAATTCTGTAGAGCTCCGCAACATACTGGTGCAGGAATGGGACAATCTTCCGCAGGAGGTAATTCAGAATCTCATTCAAAGCATGCCCCGTCGTTTGCAAGCTGTTATAACTACCCGAGGAGTAAATACCCGATACTGAATCCTCGAAATTTTCTTTTGCTTCAACTATCAAATTAAAATTTTTGTTTGCATTATTTTCAATAATTTAATTACACTTTGAATCAAATATCAACAACTTTCTTTTATTCAAGCAAGCACGATAAAATAATCGCATGAAGTCAATAAAATTATATAAATATATAACGACATTCGTGCCCATTACATCCAGAGATGATACTACTCCTGAAAGAAATCCGAAAAAACCCAAAATTTCAAAAATAATTGCAAATTACGTGGTGACCCGGATTTTATGCACGGCAGTGTATATATATACTGGGTATCCACGAAGGGTGGCTCGCCCCTATAACTGTTTCGTTTTCGGAGATAATGAAATGAAATTTAGAGGATCTATTTAACGCACAAAACTGCATTTTTTGACAAGTAACTCAACTTCATGCAACTTCCGAATCCACCGAAAGTGACATAATCTCTCGATTTTTAAATGGAACACCTGGTTTTTTTTGACTCCATATGACATTTAGAATACAACCATGTATCATTTGTTACTTTTTGTAATCGTTTTTTTATTTTTTTTCGAAATAAATTTTTATTCTAGTATGGATGCGTTCAAATAATTAATTTTGGTCTGTTGAAAAACCACTTTAATATTTTCGATCAAAATGTTTCAGCTATGTGACGTTTGATTTTAAAACTTTTGTTACTATTTTTTCTCAAATGGCAACATGGTGGCTCGTCGGGTTAAGAAAAGATATAATTTTATTACGATTAATTTGATACCGCACTCTAGGTATTAGGTTGAAAGGTAACTTTCGATAATAACCTGAAATACCATAAGCTTAGAACTTTCTTTCAATGAAGAATCTTATTGAGATTAATATAAAATTTTGAATCATCGAGTAGCTGGTGACCAACACAACTGAAACAAAATAAGTCCGAAGCCACGCCCACAAATCTACGTCCCAGGATGGTGAACGGGGCCATTTTAGGATCGAATATTATTTATTTGAGCGCATCTACTTATAGCCCTCCAGAATAAAAATTTATTTCGAAAAAAAATGAAACAACGGTTACAAAGAGTAACAAATGATACATGGTTGTATTGTGAATATCACATGGAGACGGAAAAACTGAAAATATACCAGGTGTCCCATTCAAAAAAGTTTATGTCACTTCCGGTGAAACCGGAAGTTGTATGAAGTTGAGTTACTTGTCAAAAAATGCAGTTTCATGCATTAAATAGATCCTCTAAATTTCATCTCATTATCTCCGAAAACAAAAAAGTTATAGGGGCGAGCCACCTTACGTGGACACCCGGTATCACCCAACAAAAAAAAAATAGCTTTACTGTTTCGTTCATGTCATTTTCTTCAACTACCCCATCCCAGTTGAAATGAAATGAATCAACATAAATTTACAATTTCTTGTACCTAGTTTCCAACTTTAATATATAATTTTATGCTAACTTAATTTTCTCTAATAAAATCATGCGATACAGACATTTGCTACCTTATGATTTTTCACCAACTAAATAAACCTTGGCTAACTTGCAGTTGCCGCATTTTCAGGTCAAATGTAAAGCATTTATACATATATTTCGTCAAAATTGCAATTGCTCGTAATTATTTCGAGGGTTTCCTTTGAAATGTCGGTATCCGATATGAGAATATTCAAATATCTTTTTTCTAGAGATCTGATCTCTGATTATATATTCAGCTTCCAGGTAATTTGAGTGGATAATTGTAGATGCATTTTACAGAATGAAAAACTTCAAGAACTCATTACTCTTGTTTGAATAATCAATCAAATTAAAGTACAGGTTATTTTTCATCAGAAGATAATGTATGAAATATCTTCTCTGTAATAATCACATATAGACATACCTACAGTGTGGAAAAAAGTATGGAGTTACCCTAATAATTTGGTAGCCTTCAGGTTTCATGGAAAATGCTCGAACATGTCAATTTAGTATTTCGGTATCCTACATTTGGACCAAATTATTTTGTTCATTTATTGACATCTGTCAAAAATATGACGTCATCGGCGTTTTTCTCAAAAGACAGTATATAGCATGCGATACATCATTTGAAAGCTCTTGCTTAACTTAGTATGTTTCTTGATTTTTATGCGATTCTGTAGCTCCGTTTCAAAATGGCGGCGGTCTAATTGTGAAAATTATTTTTAATTTACTACCAGTAAAAGAATAACTTTCTCGTTTTATCAGAAAAAAAACAATCAATCATCATACTCAGACAGTACTAAGGCTTTATCATTCAATTCCTGTCCTTACATTAAGTTTCTTGGCCAGAGCTTGTTTTTTAATTCCATGGAGAAAAACGAAATTTGATATCTCAATGGCATTGCAATAGAAGTTTTGGACGGCCGCTATTTTAAAACAGAGCTACAGAATCGCATAAAAATCTAGGAACGTACTAAGTGAAGCAAGAGCTTTCAAATGATGTATCGGATGTTATATACTATCATTTGAGTAAAATGTCGATGACGTCATATTTTTGACAGATGTCAATAAATGAACAAAATAATTTGATTAAAGGCTACCAAATTATTAGGGCAATTCCATACTTTTTTTCCACACTGTACTTATTATCGTGATTTGAAAGCGCATCACATCTATGAAACATAAGGTATTTAATACATTTCATTGACAAGGATATTTTTTATTGATTCTTATCTTAGTATTAATAATAATAATAATAATAATAATAATAATTTATTCAATTCAAAAATAATTATACTACAGTATAATAAATAGAACATCGTTATAAAAAATAGATCGAACAATTAACATAGATCAAATGAAATATAGATCAAAATGAATATAACATACACTGACTCAAACTAGGTAATAAAAGAAACAAAAATCAATCCCGGACAGTACAACAGTCTAAAAATTCCTTTAAGGTGTACGGTTCACAGTCCCGGATAAAATTGTAGATCTTCTTCTCGAAAATTCTCGAACTTTGAGAGATTTTGTATCGCTTTGGAATTGCATTAAATAACTTCATACACATGTAGCAACAGTTACTCTGAGTGAGAGACAACAAGCAACTTGGATACAGATATGGAAAAATCCTTCTGGTATTATTTAGGTTTTCAAATTTTTTAAAAAGTTCTTTATGCTTCTGCACAAACATCAAACTTCTGAAAACATAAAAACCCGTCAGTGTCAGCAGATTGTTACGTTTGAAGACTCCTCTACAAGAATCTCTATATTTCATATTGGAAACAGTTCTTACTGCCAACTTCTGAGACACAAACAGACACTCACTGCGTGTGTTACCACCCCAGAATATAATTCCATAGGAAAGCATTGATTGGAAATTTGCATAATAAACTATCTTCAGTATTGATGAATCAACATGATGTTTGAGCATATTTAAAGTGTACAGGACAGAATTTAGTCGCTTATGCAGATAATCGAGGTGAGTAGCCCACTTCATATTTGCGTCCACATATATACCCAAAAACTTAGTAGAGTCCTCCACAATAATATCCTTTTCATGGATTTTGAGTGTTTTAGGAAACACATCTTTGGAACTTTACTAATTATGAGAAAGCATTAAGATTTTCATCATTTTGTCCCTAAACTAAAGTATTCTTTCCCTGATTTTGTAGTAACCATCTTCTAGAATCCATCATCTTATTCTTCACATTCCTTATTTCAATCACTTTAGCCCTTTGTTTTTATTTTATGTACCAAATAAAATTATATAAAATTTTAAAAATTATTTCTGCTTCAAAGATAAATCTTTATTGAATTGAACCATATTAGGTGCAATTTAAATATCAATAACCTTACGGTTATTTGCATGATAAGATTGAGGATAGATAATAATTTGAATATCTTTCATGAAAACTGTCGACCCTTCCAGGAGAAAACCCATTTTCGCTAGATTACTATCAAACGATCTTGCGTAGGTGCGGTAAATCTTGTTTTACAAGACGAAAATTGAGTAATCTGATCAACAGTTAGCCGAGGAAATTTACCGGTGATATTTTATTCTAATTACCCGGGACAGATAACACTTCTTTAACCTTAATCTACATATTATCATTGTTAATTTCTCTGGCTTACAGCAATAATTAAATTGGGCGCCCTATGTAGAACGGCCGTATATTTTTGCTTTTAATACATCCACGTCTATCCCTAGGCTCTTCGCACGGTAGCCTTTACTCAGTGTATTCAGTCCTTTCATTTTCACCCTCTCATTCATTAAATTCCAATTTAACTTTTGCATGTACCAGATCGCAGTAGCCCTGAGAGATGCAGAATGAGGAAACTGTGGCAGTGAAGAATTTTTGCAAAATTTATACTAATGTGTAGGTGAGAAAATATTTAATAATTGTACATGATACATTATTACTTTATATGATACATAATTACTCAAATAAAATGAGAAAACACGAAAAACCAATTTTACACAACAGAAACACCACTAGTTTCTCTAATTAGTTGAAATCATTCATAAACGTCCAGAGGACAAAATAATTTCATCAATTCACTCATATATATATATATATATATATATATATATATATATATATATATATATATATATATATATATATATATATATATATATATACAAATTGAATTCTGCCCCATTGGGAATAAAAATATTTTCACCCAGCATTATTTACATTGTTCAAAATGATGTCGTATATTTCAGATATCAACTAATCTTATATACTTTACTCAAAATTTCATCAAAATAGAAATGGAAACTCTAATTTCATCCCAAATATGACGCATGAAAGATGAGGTTTATTGCTAAAGTTACGGCCATGTTCTTGTAGATATTCCTTCATACAGGTAGATAACCGAATAAAAGTTTTATAGCTATAGCAGATATCTTAATTTGCTACTGGAGTAATCTCTGTGCAATAAATTACATTTATGAAACCCATAACAAATCTGAATTACCTTAGTTGAGTTTTATGACCTGTGGATTGATTAAACGAATTTGTTTATAATATTGAGTTATAAAACTATTAGAAAAGATATAAATGTTTGAAACAGAATACTGAAAAAACGCCTTATCAGCGGAGTTTTGTCACTAAGGTCGTATTTTTTCTCATCTTTGTTTCTTTTGACATACAAACTCAACCCACCAAGTCAATGTTAGTCCTAGAGCTGGCGAACAATTTAGGGTAGGTTCTTGAGGCACTATGAAAATTATTGTAATAGTCCTTGAAAGACCCTATATTAATAAAATCGAAGTATGCCTGAAGGGTAGCGGCCCCCTACCAACACGGGAATTTTTTTAAAATGGAAAGTTTTTACAAAAAAATTTTTTTTATATCCTTGAGTTAAATATTTAAGAAATTTAAAAATAAACAACCCAGATCAATAAGATGGTTTTAAATGTTAACCAGACTCTTGCAAATTGGCATTTTGAACAAATTCAAAAAATGTTCTTGAGCCACTTTGAGATTTTCGGAGAGTGAAATAAATACTAAAAATAATCCCGAAAAGCCAGACCGATTTAGTGGAATTTTTCACCTGCCAGATGTTAAGTAAAATTGTAATAAAAAATCCATCTCATGTACATGAAAACGGGTTTTAGCGATTTTTTCACACAATTTTTGGGATGACATAGAGGTACTCTGGTCAAGTTTTCGACCTCAGGGCTCTTCCCGAAGTCAGTTTCCCAGACCAAAAACATTTTGCATTTTTTTGGCACTTTTTTTTCAGCTTTTGGCCATTTTGACCATGAAGGAGTAGTATTTCAATCATAACCTTTTTTAACAAGATGAAATTTGCTGAAGTTTGAAAGTCTTTTTGCCTCTGCCGACTCAATAGTTTTCCAAAATTTGGTGTTTTTTCAGAATAACAAATGTTTAGCAATTTGTTTTGTTAAATTTCATAAAATTGCTCTCGTATCATCACAAATTATTTCTATAATATACACCAGAAGGCATTTTCCCAACAAAAGCCCAATCCAAGTAAAAAATTTTTAATTCGCCACTGCTATATGGCGAAGTTGTGAAGGTAGGTAAATCCCCGAAAAACAACAAAAATTAAAATCTCCACGTAAAAATAACGGCAGTTGACAAAAAAGTTTTAACCACCAAAGGACACTTTCATTGTATCATCAACTCTCTTAACTAATTTAGACTGAGTTAGGGGAAGCTAAAATTCGTAGAAAACATCTTAGATACATATACTCGAAAAATCATAGCAGGCTGCATTTTGGATATATTTAATTAGCACATCTTTTGTCGATGGAAAAGTGCCACCTGTCACTTCTTTGCCCAATGTTTGAAAATACCAAAATTTTGACAGAATTTCGATAGTTTCGTTTTGACTCGAAAACAAGCCATTGGAGATCTCAAGAAGTTTCAGAAAAAATATATACATATATCCACAAAAGATGTAGAGATTAATTTTGAATAACACATCTAAAGTTCAGAACTCTAGTGATTTTTGGGGGGTGTATGGAACGAAACAGAAAAACAGATTTTGAGGAGTTTTGCACCCTCTGAGCCCAAATTGAGTTGAAGGGTTGAAAATTTGATAAGTAAATAAATACATATTGATTTGAAAAATAGAACAAATGTTGTTTGAATTCAAAAATGGCTGATGGAATTTGTGAACAGTGATATGATGGAAAAAAGGAAACACACGTGTTTCATTCCTCCCTGAAGTAAGTGTCAGGGAGGCAAGCAGCTTGAGTTTGGCATTAACTCCTTCAGCCAGATCAGAGGATACACTTGTATGTACAAGTGCATTAAGGATAGGTGAGAAGGGATATTTATGGTCAACATAGGATGTGTGGGTAGGGTTCAGATGATTAATACTGGCCCAGCATTCGCCTTGTAAGTTTGCATGCAGTCACTTACATTACCACGAGGAAACCTTTGAAAAAAACTCATGGCAGACCAGTCGGCCCCGGGGTTTGAACCCGAGACCTCCCAAATACTAGCCAGCGTACCTAACGTACTCGACTAACTAGCTTGGTGCTATGATGATAGTTAGTACCATGAATTAATTGAAATAAGGGCTTCAATATATGAATATTTTAAGTTCGTATTATTCAAACACCGTATAATATATATTTCATCTATCTCCACGCTAACAATAAGAAAAACCAACGTAATTTCATTAAGAACATGGAGACCCACATCAAAATGAAAAGTTTATGTAGAGTTCTAATTCTACCATTCCCAAACGACGTGAAAGATTGACAGGTCCTTTATTAAATCAAGCAGGCAGTAAGCTTTAATTTCTGTATTTCGAAGTTCATTTGGCGAAATTTAAACCCAAATAAATTATTAACGCATATTCTAGATCTGAACCAATAAATGCAAGATGTGCTTAGAAGAGCTGAATAAATAGGCGACAATGATTATATATTACTTTCCAGGAACGCTATGTAAATAAGTGAACTGCCTCAAAGTTTCCGAACAAGGTAGTGTCAGTAGGTATTCACGGTTTTGCCTTGATAAACTTTCCTCGTTATCTTCATTAAAATTGTTTCGTGTTGAAGTTTCACAATGCACTACATTGAAACTAGATGATACTGTATCGTGAATGCATCAGGTGGATATATGCGATAGTCGAGGTATTCGGAAAATCCTTCTTGATGAGTACACATCAAGTCTTGAAATATCAATATGAAGCTACTCTTTTCATATATATGCGAAGTCTATTATTATGAATGTATTCGGAAAACAGTATGCTCGAACATGAAATAGTTTTAAATTAATAAATACGTATAATATATATATATATATATATATATATATATATATATATATATATATATATATATATATATATATATATATATATATATATATACAGGCTGTCCCGAAATTAGACGTCAATATTTCGATCACATATTCTACTTCCAAAAATAGAGATAAAAGTTCATATAACCTAGGGTCCACAACTTCTTCGTTTTCAAGATACAGGTTAAAGGTGAAGACTTCATGGTGATTTTTTGTGAATATTTTCGAAACCTGTGAAGATAATTGGATAAAATTTGGTACAGTTACGAAACTTTTTATGCTCTATTTAATGTACTAAAAGTTAGTATTGCAATATTCTCTGGACTGCGTAGTGCAGGAGGGTATTGGCAAAAAATTTGACCCAAATTTTTTGGTGGTTGATTTTTAGTAATTTTGACTTCAAAATTTGACTTTTCTCATACTTCGCTAGGAAGCAGCATCTTCGAGAAAAATGCATTTGAATGTTTCTTTACGAATTGATTGTTGTCCCGAAATTAGACGTCAATATTCTAACCACGTATTCTACATCCAAAAATAAATATAATATTTCATATGAACTAGTGTCCACAACTTCTCTGTTTTAAAGGTGAAGAACCGATAACGGTTTCTTATGAATATCATATTTTATATCACTATTAGAGTCTAATTCGAAGTGTGGTGCTGCATTTTCTCAACAAGGTCGGAAATTCTTGGTGTTATCTGTGAAAGTGCGCAACCAATATATTCCTTCTGTATAAGAATTTGTCAAATATGAAATTTGTCATTTAAAAGCCCAAAATTAGTAGGCTCTCCCACCTCCCAATGTCCTTCCTTCCAGTTTGAGAACCACTGAACTAAACATTAAGAAACAATTATTTGAGGTTTACTTATTCTAACATTCAGATAAGAAGCTCGAAAAGTTTACCCTGCTCATGATGGCATATTTGGGCTTTACGTCTAATCGCATGTGAAGCTCGTTAATTTTCAAAATGGTTTTGACTTATTTGATTACTTGCCACACGTATTCTTTCACACAACTCCTCCTCGTTGTCTACTTCTGTTGCGTATTATACTATAGCTTTAATACGACCAAAAAATTTGGGCCAAATTTTCCGCCAATACCTCTTGGGGACTCTAGTTTATATGAACTTTCATCTCAATTGTTTGAAGTAGAATACGTGGTTGAAATAGTCTAATTTCGGGACACCCTATATATATATATATATATATATATATAGGTATATATAAATCTACTTTTTTTCCTCTAATTCTTTTAGACCACTATATCTATATAGAACGTAATTTCCTTTGACTTGGTCATGAATGAAAACAGAACTTAAATCTTTGTTTCAACTCTCAACTTAATTAAACGTGTTCTCCTTCTTCAATAGTAAATATCTCTCAATTTATTCAAAACCAACGAAAACTTACAGTACAATTAATATCTGTGTTATATACTGACAACAATCACTATAAGAGAAACACTAGAAAATATATTCCAATTAAAATAAATTGCAGTTTCTGAAACTTATGTTAAAATAAAAGTCATGCTATTGCTCTCTAAAAATACATGAATTATAACAAAAAACTGAACAATAATCTCTCAAGATCTATTCTATAAAAATATCATAGTATTGGTTAACTAACAATGTTCTTTCTATTTTTTGTTAATAGATTGTGGTAATAGATTGTTAATAGATTGTGGTTAAGGTAGTTTTTTATATCCGTCCGTATTTGAAGTTTTTTTACTTTTGTCAAAATTTCATTGTGATTTTTTTTTCTTATAGTTTTTTCTTATAATTTTTATATAATAATTTTTCTTATAGAGAAAAGAATTGTTTATATAGTTTTGTTAATATTATATACCTTATCATGTCTGTAATTTTTATGAATGGTCATAATGTTGTGGATTTCAATGTTGGATTTTGATTCATGTCTCCTTTGCTTTGAGAAAATTGATGGAATTTTTGTCTTACTAACTTGATCCATTTCTCCTGTTTTTTTTCTCAAGTTACAGTTTTTAAAATTGAATGTCTCTACTTTAGATGTACAAATAATTTCTGTGTAATTTTCTGTGTTATTTTTTGGCCAAATGATGTTTTAAATATGTCCAAAAGGGCGAGAAGAAGAAGAGTAGTATTTTCTGTAAATTTAATTGTCACTCGCTGCGTAATGCGCATAATAGATCTATAGTAAAGATGGCTGTTGAAGTAAGATCTTAGATGTTGGGGAATCTTTTTCTTCCAATTTTTATTATAGATTGTACCTTTTGTGTCGCCAAAGTTAACATGTCATTGTATTACAAACAAAACAATGTGGAGAGAGCCTTGTTTTTTCTGGAGGTACCAGCTAAAGTCGTAGTATCGTAAGTCTACTCTGTGTACAGTTTTCTTGATGTTTCAACTTTGTAATTTTTATAGTTAGCTCCTGATGATGTCTGCAATAGAAGACGAAATATAGAGCCTTTAGTACAGATTGACTGGTTATTGGAGTCGGAATACCCTAAATTTAGAAAGAATATTGTTCTTAACGACTATTACTCCGTTACTTTCAAATCTATATATATATATATATATATATATATATATATATAAAATTATATATTATATATATATATATATATACATATATATATATATATATATATATATATATATAAATATATATATTATATATAAATATATAAATACATAAATATATATATATATATATATATATATATATATATATATATATATATATATATATATATAAATATATATAATTATATATAATATTATAAATACATATATATATATATAAATATATATATTATATATAAATATATAAATACATAAATATATATATATATATATATATATATATATATATATATATATATAAATATATATATATTTATTTCAATAGAGAAACTTCTTATTGCTCAAATAAATTTCCATCGCCTGAAATTGATATATGCTGATTATAAGAATATCGAAAATATACGTGGGTGTGAACATTTGGCTAGATAACTAGAGAAATTCGACTAATCTTATCTCACAAAACTACCTCTGAATAATTTATAATATCCATCATATCGTCAAGGCACGTACGCCTTGGCACTCTGCAAGATTCTATTGTGGGCACCCCAGCTCGTAAAGAACATGTTCAATTATACAAGTTTGATTGTTTCAATGGAATCGTAAATAAGTAAAATTCCTTCGACAAGCGGATAATTCCAGTAAAGTTCTGACATATCAAAATTGATTAAACCTCTAAAAAAAAAAAAATATATATATATATATATATATATATATAAATATATATATATATATATATATATATATATATATATATATATATATATATATATATATATATATATATATATTTATATATATATTTATATATATATATATATATATATATATATATATATATGTATATTTCCTCACAAAAGTATTTACTTGAGAGGTACATTTTTGCTTTTATAATATATATATATATATATATAAATATATATATATATATATATATATATATATATATATATATATATATATATATATATATATATATATATATATGTATATTTCCTCACAAAAGTATTTACTTGAGAGGGGTACATTTTGCTTTTGATTTTGTTTGTTTATTCAGGTTTTTTTTTATTCCTCAGTTTGCAAAAAAAAATTATGTTTATTTTTATACAACTTTTAGTGTAATGTATTGTCATGTGGGTGAACAAATAAAATTATTATTATTATTATTATATATATATACATATATATATATATATATATATATATATATATATATATATATATATATATATATATATATATATATATATATATATATATATATATATATATATGTACGATGTGCGATAGCCTTTTACAATGAAGGATTTTGATTGTTTTGTTTCTCCATCTCCAAATTTGTCCAACCATAACTTGGCTACACTTTACTGATGAGGACCAAAAACTCCGAAACACTTGTAAACAGCTGCTTCTGTATGCGAGTTTGAGACCTTGAAACTGCCTAATCAAGTCATTTCGACTCAAAATCTGCATAGAGCTGTTTCAATCTTATTAGATCTCCTCAGGTCAGCGATATTACCAAATGAATATTTCTTTACTAATTGATAAGTTATTTGCTTCAGCAATCTATAAAACCTACAAATATATAACTTTTAGTTTTTATTCGAGGTTTCAGTTAAGTAATGACATTCTAACTATAGATGTTGAACGAAACTTTCAACATATTCGAAATGATTAATTTCTGCAAATATTCCCGAACAAATTCACCAGTCATATTGATGACAGTTTCTGTCGAAAGGGTAGCAATTTATGTTTTCTTTCGTCGAGCGTAACAGTTATGATTTGAGAAATGTGAAATTTACGGAAGATGAAAATATATCATTCATTTTCCGCACAAGATCCATTTAGGAAATGGTAGTTTTCATCATTTTGACACGCTCATCTGTTGAATGATTGCGTGAGTATGTTGTTTCAGAAAACGTCTGTCTATTCTAGGTTTATGTTAAAGGGAGTGAATCAAATATATCCAATTTTTTCAAACAAATTTTGAAATATATATGTTCTAGTGTTAGAGATGTTATTTGCATTTATGAATTTTGCTGAATGTGTGTATTGAATAGAATTTATCTCAAATAATACTCAACTTGATACTCACTTTTAATCGCTTAGGGAATGTATAATTGAAAATTGAAGAGGATATTTTATATTGTAGTCTATGATCAGGGGGTAGATTTATGAATATTAATTACTTATGTATCTATTAATTTTATTTTGCCCTAAAATAATAGACTGAATATAGAGTCAATAAAATTTAGCCTTCTAGCTTTTTTTGGCGGCTGTATGGAGCTAAAAAACTGGATTTGCAAAATTTTCAACCCCTAAACCCCATCTAAATTGAGTTAAAGGGTTGAATATTCATAGGTGGATTAACCCTTTCGCTCACGGTGTACAATATATTGTTCATCTTTTTACGTCAATCCTATCGAATTTGTAGTATGCTTCTATTCACTTTACTCACAAAGTACAGTATATTGTAAACATCCTTATTACTATTTTGAACTGTTTCCTCCACCTAGCGTTGAGTAGTTCACCCAAAAAAAATTTATTAATGGTACCTGTTACTGAGTTCTAGCAGTTGTTTCAGAATGTTAAAATGAGGTTGCTCTTCAAACTTTAAAACATATTGTGACATGTCTGGAATATTTATTTTGGTAATAACCGATACGTGTATTTGTTACTTTCATAGTGAACTTGCTGAAAATTTAGTTTGTTTTTTCTATATTGGAGTAAATAAAGGTATGGTAAAAAACTCCACGTTATTTAGAGTTCTTGTTATATATAATTTATTTCATAGTCGTACGAATTGAAAAAATTAGTAAAAAAGTGCCGTTAACTGAAGAACAACTATTGAAACTAATTGAGGAGGGCCTATCAGATGAAGAAGATTATGTGATGGGATATGAGAGATAGGGACGTAGAAGTAATCAATGATTATAATGATGAGAATACGGTAAAGGAAATAAGTTCAGATGATATGGAAGGTAATTTTGATGAAAAATCTTTTTGATGAATAAAAACAAAACTTGAATTTATTTTGTTTATGATCAAAAAAATACTTTGAAAAATATAACACTGCGATTGCAATTTCGACTAGACCATCATCGGGCAGATTGAGTTAAGAACTGCCCTATGAAGGTCTAGTGACCGAAATTGCAATCACAGTGTTATATTTTTTAAAGTATTCTTGTGATAATAAACATAGTAAATTCAAGTTTTGTTTTTGTTCATCATGTTAAATTATCACGTAGTAACGACGGATTCCATCAACTCTTTGAAAAATCATTTTCTTTCAGATGCAAATTTCCTGAATCTAGGACGAATTTTGTTTGTACTAAGTGCAGTATATATTTATGCATTTCAAAAAACAAAATTGTTTTTGATATATCACACAAATAAAAGATCATATACCTTATGTTCTTTTTCAATTGCATTTCATTTAACGAAATCGTAAATACACTTATTCAAAATTTGTACCAATCATATATACCGTTTACTCACAATGAACAGTATATTGTACATATCACAACCGCTAAAATGGACGACAGAAGTTTTTCGAGTACACAAAAAAATTTTAAAAAAATAAAAGATTAGGTTTTCCTAATTTCTCATTTTTTCGAGGTTTATGAGGATTTGCACACCTTCACAGTCTCTGCGGCACGAGTTAGATGGTTGAAAGTTGGTAGATAAGTGAACAAGGTTGACATTGGAAAAGTTTTCATAGATTTATTTCACTGTCACCATTTTTATGTTAACATTTCAAACATTTTTGAGAATTTACGAGCATGAAGCATTTATATGTCCACTGCGAATTCAGATAGGAGGAGAAAAATTGTACATGATAATAATTGATGTTAGAAAATTGCTACTTGGGCGTTTTATGCCCCTCGAAATTGACGTAGGGGGTTAGGAATTTGTATTTAGAGAAAAAAAAGTAATGAGTGATACTCACACCTGTCCTTTGTGTTTAGTGCGTTATAGGTGAGAGATTGCATGAAAGCGACATTGAAAGAGTCAACTCGAATAACCAGTAAAATAAGAAATCAGCAGAGAACAAAATATTTGGCCTGTGGCAACTCTGAAGCACAACCATTTGCACCTAGCGTCATACTCCTGTAATTTTGAAGATGGCAACATCGGGCAAATGTTCGTAATCGTACACAAAAGTAAATTTTAGTTGTTCTTTAGAAATACTTTGTGAATGACTATAAACTGATGAATATTTTTTTTTTACCAGTGTATTCGATAAGTTATAGACAGATACGACGACTAAAGTTCAGTAAACTTTTACTTATGGATATGGTTTTATGGTTATGTTTTAATTTTTGGGTGATATTTATGAAGGGGACACTACAATATCGAATGAAACGTCCCTTTATGTATTGAGATTGTTGATTACTACTCTTATGAAAAATGATAAATACTAAATTTACTTTAAGAAGAAAATTATAAAACTGTGTATTTATTTTTCAGTCCTTCCTCTTAATATTTTTTGAAATCTATCTTTATTTTTTTTTTGCTGGTTGTGTCAGTATTAATCAGTGCTCAATTAGTATTTAGTACCTAATTGGATTTATTCTAAGATAGCCAGAAAACCAAACTTTAAGACTGTTGATCGTTCGTTATTTGAAAATTTGATTGAGGTATTTAAACATAACTGCACTAAGCACAATGCCGTTTTTTGAACACAGCTCTGACAAATGGTAAGAAAGATGAGTGGAATGTCCATCCAAGAAGAACACAACAGGTGGGGTAATATTCACTTGTTTCAACCAAGGTATAAAGAAATTAGCCAAATATTCAAAAAAGAATTCTTGGGTCATCCAACCATTTTCAGATCTTCCTATCGCCCATTGTGAAGAAACAGCTTCGGCAATATAATAATAATAATAATATAATAATACGTTCATTCAGTTATGATTTACAGTAAATTGACAACATGATTTACAGCAAATTGACAACATGTTTTAAAAACCTATGGAATAAACAGAATAAATCACTGAAGCTGTTGACACAGCTTGTGCGTGATAAACAATCAATTTTAAAAGAACAAAAACATAAACATAATATAATATCATTGAACATCACAACAGCTCAAAAACACAGAACAATAGTATATAACACTGAAATATGACAAAGTACGTGAAGTGTAAAATATGCAGAGCAGAACTGCAAAGTTAGAACAAAAGCACAAAATGAGAGAAGGTTATTGCACAACAATATTATAACTTAGTTAAAGTATAAAGTAATTTCACCTGAAGACATACGGCCGGAAATGAGTTAAAACATTGAAGATTTTTTTTTTTTATTGTACTTCACTATCAATGATTCAACCCTCTATCATTCTGCGTATTCTTGCTCTGTCCGTCTCTCTCACTAATTTGGAGAGTTGGATTTCAAAGCTCTTCAAAGAAGTTTCATCGATTATTCTTTGTGGTAGATGATTGAATAATCTCGGTGCCAAATAGGAGTAGCTTTTTTGACCTTTTGTTTTAGATGCTACTGATGTACAATATCTATTCCTCCATCTGGTCGTGTATCTGTGGTTCTGAGTAGTAAGTCCATTTTGATCCTTATATTGCTGACATCCTATCTGAATAACATACAGCTGTCTAACATCCAATATTTGTGCTTCAGTATAGAGTAGAGAGCTTGGATATCTAGAAGGTTTGTTGAGCATCAGTTGCAACGGAATTCGCTGGTAACGGAATACAACCATAGAAGGAGGTATCTGACCAGCAGCATTGGTTGTTAATAAAGTAGTAATATTCTCCTTTTCGTCGTTAGCTCTAGCTAAGTGAACAGTTTTGCTTCCTCTCTCTGCCAAAACTTTGTTCCCCTTAGGGTTCAGATAAAAGGCGGTTGCATCTGCATTGAATACATTTGCAGGATTTTCCAAAACAGAAAAGAGGTCATCTTGTTTCAGGTATGCTTCTACCTCTGAAAACCAACTGATAAGATTCTCTTGAGTCACATTTGCTCGGGATTTGCTTTCGTAAATTCTATCGGCAATTCGCGTATGTCGTGCTCTGAATAATTTATACCATTTCGCTCCAAAAATTGTTTTCAGGCCCATTTCTGCTGCTAATTTGGCAACACTTCCCATTAATATTTCTTTCATGACAGGGAATCCGGCTTTGGCTAAGTGAAAAATCTATTTAACTAAGAGCTCTTCTTGTTCTGGGCTGAATATACCTTTCGGACCCATTCGCTTTCCAATTGGTAGCTGTCCTTTAACTTTATATAGTAATGTAACTCTTGGTATATCATATTTTTCAGCTACCGATTTAACTGAACTGCCATTTTTCACTTCTGCTATAGCAATAAGTAAACTTTCTTGAGTATATTTCATAATCTTTTTATTACTTTTTGGCATCTGCAACAAGAAAATAAACTGATACCATTACCTGACACCTGCAAGTGGCCAATAGGTGACATAGGTGTCAGCTATTGGTTACAAAGGATATAGTAGGTTGTAACTTATTCATATAAACCCAGCTCAATATAAAAGAAAATACTGAATAATTGAATAAACCAAATTCAAAAAAATATGGAAACCTAATAACTGACATGTTTGTCAGGTATGGGTTCATAAGATTTATATCATACCTAATGGTTGACACCCCAGGTAACCTGAAAACTACCATGTTATATCAGGTCATTTTAGTATTAAAAATACCTTCATGGCCATATTTGAGTGTCCCACCTCAAAAATAAATACTGTCTTCAAAGCCTACAAAATATAATAAAAACAATTTGTCAACTTACCTTAACAATTTCCACAAGGAATTCACAAAAAGTTGAAATATTTCTAACACTACTGTATAAAATGTTGCCGACAATAGCGATTGCAATCAAACTGCGCCAAAACAGTGTACAGTAGTAGAGAAGGGATGAGGCATTGTTGCCAAAGTATTCAATTAAGTGAATTATTTGGGTATATTTTAATATTTGAAATTTTGTTACGGGGTGTCATCTATAGGACCATCAAAAACAGGTGTCATCTATTGGTGCTTTTACCTTACTATTAATATGTTATAAAGTGATTTTATACTGTCCCTTTCATAAATCAGCCCGTCCTTTTCAATACCGTTTATTTATGAAAAGGACACAATGCACATTTTTAAAAATTGTGAAAATTTGTACCTTCAATAAAGAAATATTAATTATATAGTTTTATTTCGATAGAATATTGATGTAGGCTGCTCTTGTAGGTTCATCCTATTTGAAATATTATATCGACCATTCACTTGAGCCATTACAACAAAAGGGTTCCCTTTATTCCACCTCTCCTCTATGTTGCTTATTATTGTTTGAAACAATATCAGTTGAGTTTGTTACATTTCAAGCATATTTGAGTGACATCGAGAATGACAGAAAACATTTCACTTGAAATAACTGGAAATGCTCTTTTGAATTGAATTGGCATTTACTTGGTGAAAGTTCATATTCATAACTTTATAGAGAAATGAAAACTAACTTATCACAGGTTGAAATAAAAATCTATTGAGTAAACGCGTTTCGTCATAACATTGACTTCATCTTGTACTAAATTATGGTATTACAAAACATTTATATGAAAAATTGAATATAATAGAGGGTTTCCTAGAGAAACTAAATAACAACAATGGAAATTTGTTTAGAACAAAATTATTTCAGTTTCAACAACGTGTGTTATAGTAATAAGGAAGGTTTGATCATGGGAAATCCCTTAAGCTCTTTTTCATCAGAAATCTTTATTGATAATTTAGAGACAAATATTATGAACCACTTCAGCAGTAAGTACTTTCTTTATTGGTATAGATAAGTTGATGACGTCATTGTTTGCTATACTGGTACAGATAGACAATTGGATAATTTCATTACTTATATTAATTCCAAACAACCCCGTATTAAATTTTCTCTAGAAACTGAAATGAATAATTCTATTAATTACTTAGATTTAACTATTACCAGAAAAAACAACAAACACGAATTTTCAATTTTTCATAAATCATCTCATACAGATATTAGAATTCATAACACATCACTACATCCAATTTCACATAAATTTGCAGCTTATCATAGTATGATTCATAGGTTTTTCAAGATTCCGTTGTCCGAAGCTAATTTCCGAAAGGAATTGCATATAATTAAACAAATGGCAGTAAATAATGGTTATTCACCCAATATGTTTGACAGCCTCATTCAGAGGAGAAAATACGAAATGGCAATTTCAGAAGTTAACACACTTATATCCGAAAAAATTACATTATTTAACAGTTTAACATACTTCCGAACCTTCCGAAAACCTGAAATTATTTTTTCGTAAACAAAATTTCAAAGTTTCATATAAGACCAACAATAGCATTGGAAATTGATTAAAAACAACAAATCAAAAATTCATAGAGATGAACGTACTGGTGTTTATAGACTCGACTATAACGATTGTGAAAAATTCTATATAGGATGTACAATTAGAAATTTCAGAACTCGAATACACGAACACCAACGTAGATATATTAAGCAGAAAACTGACTTTAATTATGCGTGTCATCTTATTCAAGAAAACCATACCTTTAATCACAATTATAAGATATAGCAGTTAGCAAATAGTCTCCACAAAACCAACTGTTGGGAATACCTCATATACATCAATAAATATAAAAATTCCGGAAACCTAGTTAACGACCAGATTGAAGTAAACCCTTCTTCTCTCCTTAATTTGTTCAATGTACCTACTAATAGCTCTGAATGAATTGCTTATTGTTATTTAGTTTCTCTAGGAACCCCTGTGTTATGTTCAATTTTTCGTATAAATAGATTGTTTTGTAATACCATAATTTAGTATGAGATAAAGTCAATGTTATGACGAAACGCGTTTACTCAATAGATTTTTTACTTCAACCTGTGAAAAGTTAGTTTTTATTTCTTTATGAAGTTAGGAAATGCTCTTTTACTGGAATAATTCGAAGATAATCCGTTCGAGAGAAACAATGCGTTGTTAGAACCAGATGAGTTATTCATCTGCAGGAAACAGATTAGAAACGTTTCTTCAAACCTGAATGTTCCTCTAAATTAATGCACGAAGTTTCCAATCGTTTATCATATCATCGAACTAGTAGGATCAAGGAGATACCTAAAATATCACATTCCTCTAGCATATAGAAACCCACACTAGCAAATCCTCTTAACGATGCCATTAATAACCTCCATGTAGAACACCAAGGTGAGTTTGTTTCCTCGGTTTCCTTTTACGATAAGCCTAACTATTTTGGTCATCCGGACTAATCGCTTGTATCGATCATATGCTAGCACAAATGTTACAATCTATAGGTCGAACCAGGATATGGCCAAGGAAAAATGTGTTATCATTCAAAATTTGGGTTTAGTTCCAAAGTATTTCCACATATTCATAATTTTCGGTTATGAAATTAATTGAAATGAACAAGGAAAATTCTTCAATAATTTGAAAAATAATCAAACAAATTTTCAAGGGAGCTGGTCATATATTTCCACAACGAAAATTCTACATACACAATCCAATTGATCGTGAATTATAGAAAAGGTCAAATAACCCCGACTCAAAATCTTCTTACAGCTGTTTCGATCTTATTAGATATCATCACTGCAGCTTATTTGACTCGGAGTGAATTAACAAATTTATAATTGTTCCTCAATACGTGGTCGAGACTACTATCTGGTTAACAACCCAGAGCGCCCTCTATTAGGGATATTGGAAGCCAACAATCTGAGCGGTGAATAGTATATTAAATTGACCAAGGTTAAATTGTATAATTTTCATGATTTGCTCATGAACTTAATAGTAACTAGAATCAATTGTACACATAACAGTTTGATTTATAAGGACAGTAGAAACTAATAAATTTGATGTGATGAAATTATTTTTGAGAGTTCAAAAAGATGGACAATACTGTAAGATGTTGAAGTTGCTTGAATTCCTCTTCAGGATTATCGAGGAATAAAAGTAACTATACATATATTTGTTAGAGCAATTTCAAGTGAAATATTGGTTTATTATAAAGCGAAGATTTTAAAATCGTTCATATTTTTATTACAATGTACATCTCTTCTTTAGTTATCAGTATCTGTATGTAATTATATCCGAAGTTTTAGTGTACAAATTTTTGTTATGCTGTACAAATATATACACAATGGTTAATTTTGAAAATCCGGATATGGTTTATTTAAAATTACTACGTTCTATATATATATACTACGATATATATATATATATATATATATATATATATATATATATAATCTTTTGATAATTATTAGCAATAACAGGCTTGTTGAATCTCAAAAAACTCGATTTTATTAAAAAGTTGACGTTTCGTCACGACATTCGTGGCTTTATCGAAACTTTTTATATATATATATATATATATATATATATATATATATATATATATATATATATATATATATATATATATATATAATCTTTTGATAATTATTAGCAATAACAGGCTGGTTGAATCTTAAAAAACTCAATTTTATCAAAAAGTTGACGCCTCACCACGACATTCGAAATTGAAATTTCTTTGACATTTATTGATTTGAAAAAATTAAAATTGAATAAACAGGGCTGCTTTGTATATGCTATTCAGTCTAATATTAATATTCAAAATTGTAATTATTAGATGGTAAGGGAAACCAAAGAAACCTTTACCTACGTAATGTTTGAAAATAATAATAATAGGGTACTATTTATCTAACAACAAAGAAATTAGTTATGGGAAAACATTAAAGAAGTGGAGTAGAATTATCGGTATAGTACGCTTATATGGAAGCAGCCGTTGACACGTGTATCGGACTCTTTGGTCCTCATCAGAACGGCGTTATTGCTAATAATTATCAAAAGATTAAAAATAGATCACAGGCAACAACAATTCGAATAAATATATATATATATATATATATATATATATATATATATATATATATATATTTATATATAAATAAATATATATATATATATATATATATATATATATATATATATATATAATTATAATAACATTTTGATTGAAATATTGAAATTGAAAATATTATATACAAAATGGCGAAAGCGCTAGGTGAGTTTTCATACAGAACATATTCATCTGATTCATTCACTGAAATAAATATAATTTTGACAAATATTAGGCAACGGAAGTCACACAGTGTTCACGTTTCCCTTCACTTTCATTACAACTATTACGAGGGGCATATTTTTTCAGGGTTTCAAGAAGTATTTTTTTTATCAATTCTCGTTATCCTTATATTGTTGTTGAACTTGTTTGGTATTTGCTGTTTCTAACCGTAGTTGAATTCTCAATTATTGATTATAACAATCACCTCAAGTATAGAGATACTAAAAATTAATGAAGTACACAATTTAATATGCTCTTTTTGAAAAAATTACTAGCAACCTATCTCGCATAAGTTTTAGCAGGTTTTCACTTTCAAAACCTGCTTATTAAACCTGCAGTGAACGCGTGATTTTATTTTACACGGAAGAACGCATTGGGTCTCACAGGCCCAGTAAGGTAAAAATCGTTCTATCAAAACAAAAATATATATTTTCAGTAAAGTGTTGAAATATTATTAACATGAAAAAAAAGTGATTGATGAAAAAGAAATAACATCATTCTCTCATAACATAAACGAATTAAAGGCGAAAAAAATTGTATTGCATTTTTGGTAATGTCTCACTAAACACCTTGTATAGCAACTATTCCGAAAACTTTTCCGCGCACACGCGACAAACAGATGTAGTATGCTCCAGGCAAATAAATTTTTTGCAAAACTTGCATGTATATCTAGTTTTTCGATCTTTACAGAGGACACATCTCCCACGTTTGTTTTGAGCAATTTCCACAGATTGCTGTAACTCAGTTCCACTTATCCTTGCGGCAAGTTGCCGAATCTCTCTTGAGAGGTATTGAGAATTCACTCTACTCTTCAAGTAACTCATTACAAGTGGATTACCTAGTTGTTTCAAGAATATTCGTCTTTGAATTTTTCCATCATTTTCATCGGAATTAGCTCTAAATATAACTAAAGCATTTATTGCCGCAACATTGAGGAGCCCATACAAAACAACCATAGGCCACCTACGCGTGTTTCTGGCAACATTATATTTTGCTGAGAGTTGGTCAACATTATCAACTTCACATTTCGTGGAGTTGTAATATGTAATAATTTCTGACTTGTTCTCGTCTCCAGATTCTTGATCAATTGAGTCGTCATGATGAAGAGTAGATAATAATATAACCTGTTTTTTTTTTGGTATATAGGATACTATGGTCATGTCTTCTGTGAATCCAAACATGCTGGTCTTCACTGGTCGCGTGATGAAAAAGTCACATGGAATTTGTCTTTAATTTTTCTTAAGAGTTCCAACAATTGTCAGCTGATGATTCTTTAGTAGATGTTGAGCAACTTCATAGGAAGTAAACCAATTATCCATTGTAACATTCCTCCTGGATTTCGATATTGGCGAGCAAAGCCTATTTACGACATCAGCAGAACTGTTACTAACACTAAAAGGACCAGGAGGTTGTATACCGCAATACACTTCCATATTGTAAGTATAAAATGACTTTGAATTCACCAATGAAAATACCTTCGGTCCATAACGAGCAGGCTTGTTGGGAATATACATTCTGAAACGACATTTTCCTCGAAAAGACCATAGCATTTCATCAATTTTAGTAGACTGCCCAAGAGAGTAGTGTTGTTGAAAGTTTGTTGTTATGTCATCAAATACTTTTCTCACTGGGGCTAGATTATCTTTCCTTTTACGTCCTTCTCTAGTCCGGATGTCATCCATTCGCAAGCATCTCATCAAAAAACGGAATCTTTTAAGGGCCATTGTAGCGGGGAAGATTTCTATACCTGTACCATCCTTAGACCAAAATACAAAAATTGAGGTTCTGCCTGCATGATAAACGCCAGCTAGATACAACAGATCAAGTAGGGCGTGCAATTCTGAGACATCAGTCGGTCTTTAATCTGACTTAATTTTATATCGATCAGATATTGTCTCGATATAGATATTTGTGCACTTTACTAACTCTGTAATGATAGTATTGTCGAAGGAAAGCTGCCAAGTTTATAACGCAGTCGATGCATTTTTGGCAGGACCGACTACTCCAGGAAGTTTTACGATTATATTTTCTTGTCTAGTACGAACATTTTTAGGGGCGCATATTTTATTCCATTTTGTTCCATATTTGGATTTATAATGCAAGCTCCTTCCTGTTCCACTGTCGCTGGGTTGAATAGGTGAGTGTTCTTCTATCTCCTGGATCCGCTGCTGAGTCATCAGAGTCTGAAAAATTTTCCACGTCAGATGAAACTTCTTCAAACAGCCGTGTAAGTCTCTGAACTTCTTTTTCATATGGATCCATTATACTGTAATGCAAAATTAATATTTATAGCTAAATATTCGTAGCCCTGATAGAAAAAATATTTATCTTGAACTCTCAAAAAATACTTACATAAAGGAACGCGTTGGGCCTGTAGACCAAAACCTACTATAAACTCGATGTTATGCACAGCTCTGCCCCAAAACTACTAACACGCGTGTATCAAAGTCGCATTCGAAGGTACTGAGACGCACAGGACTATGCGCACATTTATGGCCAAAGTTCACCTCCAAAAAGGTTTCCCTGGGCCTGAGAGACCCGACGCGTGCACTGTTGGGTTAAAATGGATGCGATTAGCATAGTTGGACCTAGGACCAAGATAGTTTTTCGTTTCATGACTTTTTATGATGCTTGGCACCAAAAACTCAATTTCATATATCTCTCTCTCTCTCTCTCTCTCTCTATATATATATATATATATATATATATATATATATATATATATATATATATATATATATATATATATATATATATATATATATATATATATATATATATATATATATATATATATATATATATATATATATATATATATATATATATATATATATATATATATATTTATATATATGAAATTGAGTTTTTGGTGCCAAGCATCATAAAAAGTCATGAAACGAAAAACTATCTATATATATATATATATATATATATATATATATATATATATATATATATATATATATATATATATGTTCGTATGTATGTATGTGCTTATGTATTTTAGCGTTGTTTACACGATAACGGGCGCAATTATGAAGCAATAGGCTTGAAAGATTGTAAATAGGTAGTTTCGTATGATATCTTGAATGGAAGTGTTTTTGGTTTGAATTGGTTGGGGGGATGACCCCCCTGGGGCAGAAATAAATTATACATTTTATACATTCGACATTATCGATATGATAGTGAATAACAATTCAATAAAATGGCGAAGACGATGGAGTCTTACTGAGAAGTTTTTTTTCAGTAAGTTGATTTATTGCGTCTATACCATCACTTATAAGTGAGTTTCAGGTTTCTGCACACCTTCTCTATATATTCTTCAACAATATCAAAAGATTCTTCCACACGTATATATATGTATATATATATATATATATATATATATATTTATATATATATATATATATATATATATATATATATATATATATTTATATTTATATTTATATTTATATTTATATATTCAAATATATATAATATATATATATATATATATATATATATATAAATATATTTATATATATATAGGGGATAGGAATTCGTTGCTGACCAGTATGAAGTAAAACGTAAATATTGGGGAATGCAGCTGGTACAATGAAAAACTCTTTAAAGTTGATCCAAGCTTTCGGAAATTTTATTAATTATTTCCATCTTCAGGGATTATCTTTGGTGAGGATGAGTACAAGGATGTTAAACATTTTTAAAAAATCATTTACATCATTTCAACTAAGTAAGAGTGAACCAGGAAAAACGGTTCTTCCTGGTTCACTCTTACTTAGCTGAAATGATGTAAATGATTTCTAGGAGTTTTTAAGTTAATTTGGATATGTTACAACTTCAATTTCACTACTGAGCGTGTAAGATTTTTTCCATTTTGCGTCAATTTATGTTTTGCTGAGGTCACTATATATGTGTGATGGTAGTAATGGTTTTTTAAAAATGTTTAACATCCTTGTACTCATCCTCACCAAAGATAATCCCTGAAGATGGAAATAATTAATAAATTTTCCGAAAGCTTGGATCAACTTTAAAGAGTTTTTCATTGTACCAGCTGCATTCCCCAATATTTACGTTTTACTATATATATATATATATTTCAAACTGAAACTAAAATATCTAATACAAGGTTGCACAGTACAATTATAAATATATAAATATAGAACAAACTACCATAATTTTTTGAAAATGGGGGTGCTGTTCACATCTAATCGGATGTTGAGTATCTTCTGGGAATTTTTATGCCTATTAATTTCTAAAGTTTCCATAAGATTTAATTTTGAACATTTTGTTCCGAGATGTAGAATTTCGAAATCCGAATTGATGTCATGTTTCTTTTTCATTGAATGTCTAGAGCATATATTGAATCGTCGTTTTGAGTTGTGTAACTTCGCCTGTGTTCAATAATCCTTATTTTGAAATTTTTATGTGTCCGACTTACATATATTTTATCGCAATTTCCGCATTTGAGTTTATAAACTCCCGATTCACTGAGCAGAATGGATTTCCCAAATTCATAATTTATTGTACTTTGCAAACCTTGTATTAGATATTTTAGTTTCAGTTCGGAATTCGTACCTGAAGAAGCTGTAGTATCAGCGAAACGCATTATGCAATATATATTGATCCCAATTTAAATAATAATGAGATGCTAATTATTGCATATTCAATTCGAGTAGCTTGAAATTCATTTCAATTGACTAAACTCAAGATTAATTTTCATTATTGCCAATTGAACTTCTGGGGTTATAGAATAAAGCATGAAACACTTTAATCTTCCAATTTTCATGAAATTCGATATCTGTTTAAATATCTACATTACAATAGCTGATTATATTTTATTTCGTCCTCCGCTTCTGTTCATAACATGACACTGTCCTGTGTCTTAATTGCGTCTTGTATTTAGTTCGAAAGTGCTTTCTCATTTTACGAGAATTTTCCGGAAAGTTTGTTAGCTGAGTGAAGTTGAATGTGTGCTCATACCCTAATGATGAGGCTTTCTAAGTAGAAAGATTATCTTTTACATAATGCTGAAGAGGTTGGACATCTCATCAGAAAGCACGAAGGATACTCCTTCTAACTAATTCGAATTTCCGCTGAAATTCCACTTTGGGTACTAATCATTCCCTAAATAAATATCATAGAATTAATGCTAGCGCCACCAGTGCCGGATTAGCTACGTAGCAAGAGTAGCAAATGCTACGGGCCCCGCGAATTACGGGGTCCCGCGATCCAACGCCTGTCTGACAGTAAAAAAAATAAGTTTAGATAAGCGTAAAATATCTTGCATGCCTTAAACGCGAAACGCTTAGACCAGGGCTTCTTAAACTTTTTTATATAGCAACCCCCTTCAAGCTTAGGAAATTTTAAACGACCCCCTCCTCCATATAATGAAATATATATTAACCGTAGATGTAGATGTAATATCGCACTATTTTACAATGTAAATAAAATAAGGATTAAAGAATACGTACCCATTCATTTCACATATATATAATTGGAAACGTTGACGGGATATCGGTCGTAATAAAACACAATAAATAGAATGACATATAAAACTATATATATATTTATTCAATAGAAAAAATAAACTTTTGTAACAATTTTTTTATAAGAAAACATGAAACTATATCTATATATTCAATAGAAAAAATAAACTTTTGTAACAATTTTTTTAATAAAAACATATTATTAACATCAAACAATATTAATGTGACGGATGTGATTGTTTATTTTTACACAAATAATTAAATCTAGGCTCAATTTGAGTTAGTGCAGATCGTAATAAATTTTCAACGTTCATTAAAGTTGAACGGTATTTTGATTTTATGTAAGTTAATGTGGAAAAGGCTGATTCACATAAATATGTTGTACAAAATGGCAGTAATTTGTTCATTGCCATTTCCGATAGTAGGGGATATTCTGATTTGATTTCTATCCAAAATTCATGCACAGGCACTTGAGAAAATCTGAGTCGCAAGGTAGTATCACTTGTTAATTCGGAAAATTCTTCTAGTGCTTTTAAGTTTAAAGAATTAATTTCTTCCATTTCAATTGAAAATGGATTGCAAATCCATTGTTGTGTATCGATATCATACTAATTATATACTCGTCAGTAAATGGAAACATTTCGAGCGATCCACTTTCCACTCTGTTCTTCCATATAACAATTTTTTTAACAAAGGCCTCAAGTTTATTTTTTAACATAAACATATTAACGCAGACTCCCTGCATTGATAAATTCATATCATTGATTTTATCAAAAATATCTGCCAAATAGCATAGCTTGAGAAGCCATAAATTATCGTGAAAATAATCCGCCAAATTAGAATTTTGCTCTGTTAGAAATATAAGAACTTCATCTTTTAAAGTTAATAATCGTTTCAAACTTCGACCTCTTGATAGCCACCTAACTTCAGCATGTAGCAATAAACTTGTATAATCCGAATCCATATCAATGCACAAATTTTTAAACAATCGACTATTAAGTGCTCGACTTTTAATAAAGTTAATGATTTTGACTGCATCAAAAAACACAGTGTTTAATTCTGGTGCATTTTTTTTAACAACAAGTGCCTCTCGGTGAAGCATACAATGTGTAAATGTAATATGATCATTTCCAGCTTTAACAAATGCTGTAAAACCAAGATCTTGTCCGGTCATTACTGCAGCACCGTCCGCGCACACACCAACACCATTTTTCCAATTTAATCCTTCTTTTTCAAAAAACTCATTTACTTTTTTATATATATATCTTTTCCACGAGTATGACCTTCCAGAGGACGACAAAACAGTATACCTTCATGAATGCTTCCTTCATAAAGATATCTTACAAAAAGTAACAACTGTGCCATTTTTGAAATGTCTGTCGACTCGTCCAGTTGTATTGCAAACTTTGAGCTGTCTTTAAGCCTCATAAAAAGCTGTTGAAATTGATCATTGCTAATGTCTGAAATTCTTTTGGACACAGTGCCATGTGATAATGGAATTTTACTAATTTCAGAAGCATACTGTTTTCCATGAACAATTTCAGACATTCTTATAGCTGCAGGTAGTAAAAGTTGCTCTCCAATAGTAAAAGGCTTTTTCGTTTTTGCTATCAAATACGAAACTTCATACGATGCCAATAGATATTTATCATTCAAAGTAACATACTTCTCCAAAGTGTTCTTTTCTTTATTTGATGTTTGCAAAAGACGCTCAAAATATTCTATTGCCTTTTTTGATAACGTTGCATGTTTAGTATTCAAATGTCGTTGCAGTTTTGACGGTTTCATGCTTTCTGCAGCCAAAACTTCTTTGCAAATTAAGCACACTGGTTGTTCTTCATTGTTGTGAGAAGAGCATGTGAAGCCATACTGCAAATATGATTCGTCATATTTTCTTTTTTTTGTTTTGCTAGAAGTCGGATTTGAAGCACTGCAACTTGGTTGTGACGGCGTGGCAGACTTATTAGTTGGAATTTTAATTAGCCATTTATCCATGATGGTTGAATAATAATAAATAATTAAACAATTTGTAGTTGAACTTTAACGTAATAATTAAAAACACCAACTGAAAATTACAAAGTAAATACACACATGTCACTACGAAGACAAAGCTGAGTCCAAACTGAAGTACAAACAGAAAAATAACTACACTCGAATCTTTACCAGTGCAATGACAACAAATTACGATCAGATCAATCTCGACGCATGGCGCGTTCAAAGTGTGCAGCGCACAAAGGCACCGTATCACAAAGACGCCGAAAAAGAAGCTTTCATTTAATTTTTTTTATTATTCTTTTATAAAAATAATATGTCGATTCGCCTAGCCTAGCTTGATTATGCTTCCGTATTGTATGTGTAAGCTGTAAGGCGACGCGGCGTCTGGGTACTTATATATTATACTAAATAAATAATTGGTTTGCCATTTTGGACTTCCCAAAATGCAGGCGGCCGAAGGCCGCATTATGGCAAACTTATAAAGCCGAGATAAAGAGATCGGCCCCGTCGATCGCCCGCGTCCTTTCCGTAGTGCTTAGGCTACGTCTCGCCTCGATCCGAGACGCCGATTTTCGATATCGAACGTTTAAAGTTTGACGTTTCTCCGAAATTCGCGAAAACGGCTGCATTCCCGACCCTTAAGAACTATTTTCGCTTCACATACACTTCAATTCACGTGACCGCCTTCGAGCCGACAGTTGGACGGGTCGAATTCTATCGAGAAGTTTCGAAGTATAGTAGTATTCTACCGATTCTACCGATTCCGCACAAACTACGATTGAACGTGAGCAGATGGCGCGCCCGTTCGACAGAGGCAGGGACGGGCTCAGCACTTGACGCGTCGCGTACCGTTCGACAGAGGCAGGGACAGGCTTTGCACTCATCGTGGTTCGGGAAACTATATTTTCATCGATCTATAGTTTTCACGGATCTATTTAATAGGCGGGGGAGCCTCTCACTAGTATATAATACTAAATAAATAATTGGTTTGCCATTTTGGACTTCCCAAAATGCAGGCGGCCGAAGGCCGCATTATGGCAAACTTATAAAGCCGAGATAAAGAGATCGGCCCCGAATCGCGGGGCCCGAAGGGCCCCGTCGATCGCCCACGTCCTTTCCGTAGTGCTTAGGCTACGTCTCGCCTCGATCCGAGACGCCGATTTTCGATATCGAACGTTTAAAGTTTGACGTTTCTCCGAAATTCGCGAAAACGGCTGCATTCCCGACCCTTAAGAACTATTTTCGCTTCACATGGACTTCAAGTCACGTGACCGCCTTTCTGCCGACAGTTGGACGGGTCGAATTCTATCGAGAAGTTTCGAAGTATAGTAGTATTCTACCGATTCTACCGATTCCGCACAAACTACGATTGACCGTCAGCAGATGGCGCGCCCGTTCGACAGAGGCAGGGACGGGCTCAGCACTTGACGCGTCGCGTACCGTTCGACAGAGGCAGGGACAGGCTTTGCACTCATCGTGGTTAGGGAAACTATATTTTCATCGATCTATAGTTTTCACGGATCTATTTAATAGGCGGGGGAGCCTCTCACTAGTAATCACTAAGTTATCTTGCAAACACTGACGCCGGCGGCCAGACATCAATGTCGAACGTTCAGTTGAAAATCGAGGAGCGCGTTGTATTTATTATTTTAAATGCTACTTCCATATTTTCATTTATAGGCCCTACATAACAGTTTTGCATTGCCACTTTTTTCAAAAAATAGTTATAATAAAACTACAATGGTATTTTGTATGATTTTTATTTGTATTTATATTTGTACGTAGTGTGTATACTAATTTTAAAATTTTATTTATAATGATTGAAAAGTATCAGATCTTTGCGACCCCCTTTCAGTAGTCTCGCGACCCCCCTGGGGGTCGCGACCCACAGTTTAAGAAGCCCTGGCTTAGGCTATGCTTTACACACACACCTGAAAATCTGAAACTCGATTTCGTCACGTTAAATCGTAGGTATAGGTTGTATAATACCTACCACGACAAACGTTTGTGTCAAAATCTACAACAATAATTTAAAGTTGTACCACATTTCTAAAAATTGAGCGCTGGTCGCACAAGTTATGTGTTTGTACTACTTGCACTGCACCATACGCAAGTTGGTAGCACTGCAAAACTAACAGGAGAATTCCCTGATACGGTCATCTATCGAACTAGTCGTAAAACCCGAACAAATAAAATAGGATTCTATTGACTATCAAACTATTATAATTTGATGTCCATTTTTATTTGGCACAACATAAAAAACTGTAAAAAGCTCTTTAGATATTAGTCTAGCATTATATTCTAGTTGAATCAGTTTAAATTCCACGATATTATTGTAACACCAACACTTATGACCCCCTAGCGAATGAAAAAGAGTGGTCGAAGTTTCTTATCAGTTCTCAAGGCTCAACCCCAATCAGCTAACTGACCGTAGGCAAATTGGCTCTAAAGAATATTTAAAATAATATATGAACTATTTTATTACCAAAGTTGAAAAAAGCCAATCACTTTGATTTGTAAAAATAATAAGAAAATATAGGAAGTTTATTTCAAAAACTGGTATCATCACACGAACAGATATACGTGCTCCTACATATCCGCTCCGGGTTGTCACGCACACACATTTTCGGTATTATTCTCTAATCTGAGTTTAATACCATAAACTTGAGAACCTAAAGCGAACCAAGGGCCTTGGCCGAATTTGCTACAGACCCCGCGCTGGCTTAATCCGGCACTGGCAGCCACTAGATGTTTGAGAAGTAATTCAATCAGCATAATGAAGATAGACCTTAGTAAATTGTATTTCATCGATGGCAAAATGGTATTTAATAGAACTGCATTTTGTGGGTAATGGGCGATGTCTTTTATGTAATTAGAGATTAACGAAACTATGTAAATAATACTTGTTGACATGAGTTGTTAATTTATAATGAATTTTAGTGTATTGGGATTTGATAAGATTGAAACAGCTCTTCATTTGATTTGAGTTGAAACGAATGTCATGTTTTATCTATTTAAAATTATTTTATGATTTTTCTTCATGGTATATTTATGTTATAATAGAGAATTGTTTCGTTATTTCTCATATTAATATTTGTATTAAGATGACCACAACGCACAACACTATTCGTGTTGTGCGTGATCCAGTGATACACAAATAGAAGGGATCCACAGTTTTACGACGGTTCCGAACGTCTTTATAGAGAGGCTTCAGAAGGCGGAATACTTTTTGCCTTCCGAGAGGTGGCTCCACATTAATTCGTTGGTTTGGCCGAGATTCGATGCGCCGACCATCTGTTATATAGTCCAACGCACTGACTACTGAGCTACGAAGCTACAAGATAGATATTAACTTCCTGGAAATGCGGTGTGATAATCTGCAAATTTATTTTTTTCTTCTTTCCTTCCACGATCATTTCGAATTCAATATATTTGGAAGATAAGAAGTGGAAGTATCATGATTTTTTCAGTTTTGACCTATTTGGTAATTTACTTGATCAAAAACTTCAGAAGTTTCTTAAAAATCTCATAACATTCTTATTATTTCATTGTATTAAATTTACAGTTTTCTAATTCGGAATATTAGATCTTCTGAGTCAGTACTACGTTATATAAATACATATCTAAAGTAGTTTCTAATTTTCTTTAGAAGTATTAAATCGAATTAACATTGACATTTGAAAAAACTTCAGTCTTCCAATAATATCTTGATTGATCTATTAGGCAAAATGACATGCAAATCTTGATCTGAATTGATTACTAGTTTACCTCAAGCAATTATTATCTTGCCAAAAATAATTTTTACCTTGTTTAAAGTGATTCTTATAGCTTGTATCATATGATTTTCAGCTTGTCTAGTATTTCTTAGATTATTTGAAGTGATCCTCAGTTTACCCAATACTATTAATAGCTTGTTTTAAGCGATTCTTAGCTTTTTTTAAGTCATTCTTAGTTTTTGAACTCATATTCGAGTGTCTAGAGCTCATCCTTGGATTCTCCTAGTTATTTCAGTCAGAATAAATTGAATTGAACAAATCCTTAATCTATAGAGAAATGTTTCAAGTAGCAGAAAAAAGAAGCCCATTCCATAACAACAAAACTTTAGAATTAGTCGAACTAAATATGACGATCTAAGAAGGGCCATAGTAATGACTGAGATAATATGAAACTTGTTGATTCATAAACGGAGTTCCATCTTTTTCCAAGAAAAAGGAGTGAAAAGTTTCATCATTATAAGTGTTGAAACTTTAAAATCCGGATCATATCCTACCATTGTTAAAGTGAACAAAAAGAACTGAATTACCTGCTTCAAAGTAAGTCTTGCGTAACTCCGATTTACAATTTATTCAGGTTTTATTGATTCATAATTTTATCAGAAAAAAATTGCGGAAAAATACAATTACATAAAATGAGCATATTGATTTCAAGAAAATATGAGGAGACGATACAATTTTTCTCGTTAAATAACGTGGGTTGCTATTGAATGAAAACTCATAACGGTACCATTGTTTGTTTTATTTCACAAGTTTTTGTGGAGAAACTTGCTCGCAAATAATCAGAAAACGCGGAAAATATCTTCTTTTCAACAGTATAGAAATAACTGTGTAAATAGAAGGGTTGAGACTTTTCTCTGGGTCAATTATAAAGATTCATAGAAGGGTTCATTCAAAAATATGAATAAAAAGTTGTCTCATCATTATCGTGTTGCTTTCTGGTTTTCGCATAGAATTTTGCATGGTAATTGCAAGGGATATGAACAATCGTCATTAAATACTGCGAGGAGAAAATATATCCTTCAGTCATGCAAATGTCAGTAAGCGACTTGCAATTTTAGCAAATGAACATGTAATTACGCCAATTCACACATCCCTTTTTATTTCGGTGTAACGGATCTATGCTATATAATATATATTCACTTTCATATGTTACGTTTTTACTTGTGAGACTGTAGGCTTGATTGCCTGATGCTTATTTTAAATTATTTCTTTATTAATGTTCTTTGATGGTGTTTCATATATGGTGTAAATAAGCTATGAAATTCTACCAAAAAAACAGACATTTTTACTTTGGCAAATATTATTGAATCGAAGCAGTGGAATTGACGATTTACTGAAATTTCATTAAAACATCATAATTATAACAAATAAAATGAGGTTATAAGAATCTTTGAATAATGTCTCGCCTAATAATTTGAGCTTAACAAGGCAAATTTATATGAAACAATGAATTATGCAACTTGTTGAATACTTCTACTAGACATGTGAGATTTATAATAACATGAAGTCATCATTATCTTTAACTTCATGAAAACACATTTTGAAAAAAGCTGTATCGTGTAAAAATTCTTAGATATACTTTCAAAATGTAAATGACACTTTCATAAGCCATTAAATTGTTTGTGATCCAAAAAAATTATAGAATATCTAACGATAATTCATAAAAAATAACACAAAAACTAATATTCTTTACGCCATGATTGTTAGATTCGAGAATTGCAGATCTACAGAAAGTAAAACATGGAATGAAATTCAAAAGTACGATAAATACCCTTGAAAATAGAATTAAAACACTGAGAGGCAAAGCATTATATGAATAAAAAAAGTGAATTATTGCTTGAAAGTAATATGAAAGCAACACTTCATTTGCATAAATTTTTTAGGTGATCATGTGGACTGTGTTTCTTTGAAAAAACAAATGAACTATTGCATTTTAAAGTAGCAATGAGAACTCTGGGAAAACCAAGATATAAAAAATTGATTTTCCAGAGCAACTGATAAAAAAGGTATTTGTTGAGACTAATATCATCATGAGCCTTCAGCGAAATATAATTGTGAGGTTCCCTCATTTTTAACACCAAATTAACATTATTGAAATTTTGCGAAATTACATAATGAAATAAAATGATATCCTGTGAGAATGAGTACTCTGAATAAATTCATGCCACAACACTTCCATTAACTAAAAACAACAGTAATATATTTGATACAATGAATATGATTGTTGTTAAAATAGGAATAATTTTAGAAAACTTATAATATCCTTCATTAAATAAGTTGATTCCTGTTGAACATCTAAAATCAAAGAAATATTTATTTTGAAGGTTGCACTAACTGTACAGTACTTGAGTATTTAAAAAATTGGCATAACTGCCAATTTTTAGTTGCTTTTGTGGACTGTTTCTCTGGGGAAACAAATAAAATATTGCACGACCATAGAGTACTATTTTTAGATGAAAACTAGAGTAGCGAAAAGAACACTGGAAAAACTAAGTTATGAAACATGGATTTTCCAGAATGAGTGACAAAATATTTGTTGAGGATAACATCATCATGAGCCTTCAACGAAACATAATTATGAAGTCCCTCTATTTTCAACACCAAATTAAAATTGTTGATATTAAGCAAAAATACATAATGAAAGTAAATTATATCTTGTATGAATAAATACTTTGAATCAATTCATTAAACTTCCATTCACTGAAAACAAAAAAAATGCAGTAATATACTTAATACAATGAATATGACTCTTGTTAAAATAGGAATATTTTTAAAAAATAAATAGAGATAATATATATATATATATATATATATATATATATATATATATATATATATATATATATATATATATATATATATATATATATATATAAATATATATATATATATATATATATATATATATATATATATATATATATATATATATATATATATATATATATATATATATATATATATATATATATATATACAGGGTGTCCCACCGGGAAAGAACGCGATCTGTATATGGAAAACTACACATAGGAAACTTTTGAAAATTTGACAGTATACTAATGTTGATAGGGGCAACTCGAATAAAATATTTTCGAGATGGTGGCACTTCCGGTTATACCGGAAGTAGATACCAACTTGCTTATTTTAAATTGGATACCCTATATATTAATACATTTTTAGATTCTACGCAAGATTCTAGGCAGATTTTATGTATTGTGTCCTATACCTAAGTCTGAGCGTTTTTGACATATTTAGGTTATTATGTCAAAAATGACGATTGCAAGCCCTAATATAATTATCAATTGTTCCTATAAGGATTCCCGTATTACTTACTTTGGGGTGGATTCCTCATTGAAAAAGACTTGCTTTAATAAATTTTGTATAGTATTTGGATAACTAATCATACAGGGTGTTCGAAAAAAAAAGATCTAAAAGAGATTGAGAAAACTGACAAAAATCAATTTTTTCAAATGGAAACCCCCCATTTTTTATTATGTAGTATTTAGCATTCGAAAAGAAGGTAACTTTGTATAAAGTTATCTATACCTAAAATTTGAAGTTTTCGAAATATTGCCAATTTAATATTTTTATATGGCGATTTTGCATTTAATCGTTAAACAATTAGATCTTGGATAGCCACGATCGTATTTGACATTTCAAATCATCGTAATGGCACCCCGGTTAAATTATTCAAACGAAGATTATTCAAACTTATTTATTATTTCTGGACAATGTGATAAATTACTTCAAGAACATGTGATACATGTGCGACCCGATATCCTCATAAACAAAAATTATCACCAAATACTGTTAAACGAATTATAGAAAACTTCAAGAATTTTGGATCCGTAAAGGCATAAGTGTACAGAAAGAAACCAGTTGTTAACAATGAAAATATTGAAATAGCAATTTTGGGATATTTTGAAGCATATCCAACAAATTCTTCAAGGCACAAGACACAATACGATCGTATTTGACATTTCAGATTATCGTAATGGCACCCCTGTTAAATTATACAAACGAAAATTATTTAAACTTTTAAGGCTTATCTACATCATTTTTATTTAAATGCTGCACTTATGAAAGTATGGATAGCATAGGGATGATATTTGTGTTCCCGTAAAATTCTTAGAACTGACGGTTTAGATAAGCCTGATTCTAATGCTATCTGCCTTGAAGAGTTTGTTGGATATGCTTCAAAATATCCCAAAATTGCTATTTCAATATTTTCATTGTTAACAACTGGTTTCTTTATGTACACTCATGCCTTTACGGATCCAAAATTCTTGAAGTTTTCTATAATTCGTTTAACAGTATTTGGTGATGGTTTTTGTTTATGAGGATATCGGGTCGCACATGTATCATATGTTCTTGAAGTAATTTATCACATTGTCTATAAATAATAAATAAGTTTAAATAATCTTCGTTTGTAAAATTTAACCGGGGTGCCATTACGATGATTTGAAATGTCAAATACGATCGTAGCTATCCAAGATCTAATTGTTTAACGATCAAATGCAAAATCGCCATATAAAAATATTAAATTGGCAATATTTCGAAAACTTCAAATTTTAGGTATAGATAACTTTATACAAAGTTACCTTCTTTTTGAATGCTAAATACTACAAAATAAGAAAAATGGGCGGTTTCCATTTGAAAAAATTGATTTTTGTCAGTTTTCTCAATCTCATTTTAGATCTTTTTTGTCGAACACCCTGTATGATTTGTTATCCAAATACTATACAAAATCTATTAAAGCAAGTCTTTTTCAATGAGGAATTCACCCCAAAGTAAGTAATACGGGAATCCTTATAGGAACAATTGATAATTATATTAGGGCTTGCAATCGTCATTTTTGACATAAAAACCTAAATATGTTAAAAACGCTTAGACTTAGGTATAGGACATAATACACAAAATCTGCCTAGAATCTTGCGTAGAATCTTAAAATGTATTAATATATAGGGTATCCAATTTAAAATAAGCAAGTTGGTATCTACTTCCGGTATAACCGGAAGTGCCACCATCTTGAAAATATTTTAATCGAGTTGACCCTATAAACATTAGTATACTCTCAAATTTTCAACAGTTTCCTATGTGTAGTTTTTCATATACAGATCGCGTTCTTTCCCGGTGTGACACCCTGTATATATATATATATATATATATATATATATATATATATTTGAAAAACTTGGTTCACGGAATGAACCGCGTAAAAGATTTGAAAAATCTCGACGTTTCGGCTCCTTTTGCGAAGCCATCTTCAGGAGAATTAGAAGGGAAATAATTCAGACTCGTGGCCTCAATCTGCCTACTCCACGAATCGAATTTAGGAGGAATCGGAAACAATACGATTGCGTGGTCTCAACCTGCCTACTCCACTAACCGTATTGCTTCCTGTCAACTCTGAAGTCTCAATCTGCCTACTCTTCAGAGTCAACTGACGGGCCGATCGTCGCGTGGCCGTATTTATAGGGGAGAGGGGTGGGTACACACGCTCATCAGTGCGGGATGCACTCTGATTGGGCGTTACATGGCGACCACTGAGAAGTGGTTTCCATGCTGATGGGAGTCTGTGACTGTCATCTCTGGTGTTCAAACAATTTGGACGTTTTTCTATTTCTACAGCTTCACGGATAATTCGGGATTTGAAAGATCGGACGGGAGCAATAGTTCTTGTATTGGGGAAATCGATAATGTGGCCTGTTTGGGTGTGATGTTGGGAAAGGGCGTTGGCGATATCTGAGTGTCTTACCGAAAGTGAATGTTCCTTGGCACGGACCTGAATTCGTCGGTTCGTTTGTCCTATATAGGAACGAGGACAATTGGAACAGGGAATCTCATAAACACCGTGATTTTCGTTAGGAATTTTATCCTTGACGGATCTGATCAGATGGGAGAGTTTTTGTTGAGTAGTGAATATTGTTTTGATGTTTGTGTTTTTGAGAGATCTTGCGATCTTATCTGTTACTCCTTTGATGTAAGGAAGAAATAATTTAGGTGTAGATTCTTGTTCAGTGGGATTGGAAGGTGGTAGAGGTGGGGTGATATTTGTGTGTTTGCGTATGCTCTTGTCGATTTGATATGTGTTGTACCCGTTCCGTAATAATATATGTTTTAGAGTTTTGAGTTCTGATTCACGGTGTTCGTCGTCAGATAGTCGAATGGAACGGTAGATTAGGGTATTAACTACAGAGTTAAGTTGAGAAGGATGGTGGTGAGACTGGGCATTCAGATAACGGTTTGTATGAGTGGGTTTACGATAAACTGAATAGGAGAAGCCTTGGGATGGAAGTTTTTTGATCATGACATCGAGGAATGGCAGAGACTCATCGTTTTCCACTTCCATTGTGAATTGGATACTTGGATGTATGCCATTCAAATGATTCAAGAAGTGGAGCAACGAGTCTTCGCCATGGGGCCAGATCGCAAAGACATCGTCTACATAACGTAGCCAGCATGATGGTTTAAGGTCGAATGACGAGAGAGCTTGGGTTTCGAAATGTTCCATGAAAATGTTGGCTATGATGGGGGAGAGAGGGGATCCCATTGGGGCTCCCTTGATTTGTCTGAAGAAATTGCCTTGAAAGATGAAATAAGTGTTGGCCATGCAGTGTTTGATCAGGGATAGGTTGTCTGGGGATATTTGATGTTTCGTGTCTAGGATGGAAAGTGTTTCTTCAATGGGGATATTTGTAAATAAGGAGACAATATCAAAACTAACAAGGAGATCAGTTGGGGTAATATCAATACTTTGAAGGAGTTCTATGAAGTGAAAAGAGTTTTTGACGTATGACTGGGTTTGTTCGGCAAGGGGTTGAAGGGTTTTGGCGAGATATTTCGCAAGAGGATGTGTTGGACAATTGTAAGCGCTGACAATGGGTCGAAGTGGAATATTAGGCTTGTGAACTTTGGGTAGACCATAAATTCGAGGGGTTCTAGAAGATTTTTCTCTTGGGATTAGAGACTTTTTTATTTCAGGTGGGAGATTCGATTGGTTGATACGAGATCTTGTGGTTTTCTCCAGGTATGTTGTCGGGTCATGAGTGATACGCTTATAGTCGGGGGTGTCAAGAAGATTGGACATTTTATCGAGGTAAGAAAAAGTGTTAAGAATGAAAGTGGCATTGCCTTTATCGGCTGGGAGGACGACTATATTTTGGTCATTGTAAAGTTCTTTGAGAGATTGCCTCTCAGAAAAAGTGAGGTTGGGACGGGGTGGCCGACTTGTACGAAGAATTTTGGCGATGTCATGCCTGGCAGTTTCCGCTTGATCTGTTGGAAGATGGGAAATTGCTTCTTCTGTTTGGGAGATGATAGTTTCTATGGGGATGGATTTAGGTGTGATGGAATAGTTGAAGCCTTTCGAGAGTGCTTTTGTTGCGATCTCGGAAATTGGAGTCCTGAAGATGGCTTCGCAAAAGGAGCCGAAACGTCGAGATTTTTCAAATCTTTTACGCGGTTCATTCCGTGAACCAAGTTTTTCAAATACTTCCGACCGCGGAAATCTTTCTGAACATATATATATATATATATATATATATATATATATATATATATATATATATATATATATATATATATATATTGGCTGGCTTTGTGGTTTCGATGCGTTTACATTAGAAGCTGTCAGTTTTGTGATTTTTTTATTTTGATTGGAATTTCGTATTGCTTTTTTTTTGTGAAATGCTATTTTTAGGTGCATCTTATAGTTTTGTTGTCACAAAATAATTGAATTTACTCAAAGTACTGTTGTAAAACTTCTGTATGTATTGACAATAAACTTATTATTATTATTATATATATATATATATATATATATATATATATATATATATATTTATATATATATATATATATATATATATATACCGGGTGTCCACGAAAGGTGGCTCGCTCCTATAACTTTTTTGTTTTCGGAGATAATGAAATAAAATTTAGAGGACCTGTTTGATGCATAAAACTGCATTTTTTGACAAGTAAATCAACTTCATGCAACTTCTGGTTTCACCGGAAGTGACATAAACCTTCGAATTTTAAATGGGACAGCGGGTATATTTTCAGTTTTTTGTCTCCATATGACATTTAGAATACAACCATGTATCATTTGTTACTTTTTGTAACCATTTCTGTATTTTTTTCGAAATAAATTTTCATTGTAGAGGGCTACGGATGCGTTCAAATAACTAATTTCGGTCCTAAAATGTATGTTAAAATACAACTTCACCGTTTTCGATCAAAATGTTCCAGCTATGTGAAGTTTAATTTTAAAACTTTAATTACTATTTTTTATCAAATGGCAACATGGTGGCTCGTCGGGTTAAAAAAAAAAGATAATTTTGTTACGATTAATTTGATACCGCACTCTAGGTATTAGGTTGAAAAAACTTTCGATAAAAACCTGAAATCCCATAACCTTAGAACTTTCTTCAAATGAAGAATCTTATTGAGATTAAAATAACATTTGAAATCATCGAGTAGCCTGTGATCAACACAACTGAAACAAAATAAGTCCGAAGCTACGCCCACAAATCTACTTCCCAGGACGTTAAACAGGGTCATTTTAGGACCGAAATTATTTATTTGAACGCATCTATAGCCCTCTAGAATAAAAATTTATTTTGAAGAACAAATTGAACAACGGTTACAAAAAGTAGCAAATGATACATGGTTGTATTCTGAATGTCATATGGAGACAAAAAACTGAAAATATACCAGGTGTCCCATTTGAAAATTGAAAGTTTATGTTACTTCCGGTGAAACCGGAAGTTGCAGGAAGGTGAGTTACTTGTCAAAAAATTCAGTTTTATGCATTAAACAGATCCTGTAAATTTCATTTCATTATCTCCGAAAACAAAAAAGTTATAGGGGCGAGCCACCTTCCGTGGACACCCGGTATATCCATATATACAATATATCCTTCATTCAATAAGTTGATTAATGTCGATTATCTGAAATCAGAGAAATTGAGTTATACTCGATTATTGAAGAGAATGAGTAATTTCATATCAAGCTTCTCCAATCTATGTGCATTTGGTGCCGACGTGCAGACTTGCCAAGTCCAACGCTGGTAAGTACTTGCTATGGATTTCCAGAGCCATTTAATTAGTTCTTGAAATTTCTGTAATACTTTTCATATTTCGAGATTCCTTCAAATTCAACCATGATTGAGTGCCTAATTATGCCTGCACAAAAGGGAATAAACTCGGAAGTTCATCTGAATTCTTGTTAACTAACAGAATTTATAATGACCATTGATTTCAAGAATTGAAGTGAATATTCTCTTATAGAGAAATATTTCACAGATTCTGTGTTTTTTATATTAATGGAATTCTCGAAGGAAAGCCCTGACGAAACGGGAAAATAATCTTCTGAAATTCGTAAAATTTCACTAAACAAAACGTAAAACCAACATCAAAGCAACAGTCGGTAGAAGTGATTCAGTTATTTTTAATGAATTAGGAAGTCAGTAGAAGTTAATTAACTTCGATGTTAGAACGGTAATGAACAGATAATTTAAGGAGATGAAAATTATTAGAGAGTAAAAGATGAACTCCTATAAAGATATATAATAAAGTAGCTACCTGGCCACTCGTTGCTGAAAATCAAATAAGTATATGTAGACATATATATATATATATATATATATATATATATATATATATATATATATATATATATATATATATATATATATATATATTGTTATGAATTCTAAATATATTTAGCCCCACGTTGGTGTGGCAATTGTTATGAATTTCTATTTATTTTTATATATATTTTACTATTATAAATTATAATTTTAATTGATATGATATGTTCTATTCTTAATTTAATTTTATTTTGTATTGACTCTATACTCTCAAGGAAGGTTCTCCTATATTGAAATGGATTCTATATTTATTTTCTGAAACTTTGACTCTAATAATTGAAAACTTCAATAAATTCGAAATAAAATTTTTACTACTTTATTAACACAAATTATCAATATACAAATTCAGTTCAAATATTAACAAAAACAATCACTCTTTGAAATTTTATTATGGTGCCTTTTAATAGTTTTATATTTTACCCCCTATTAATTTATATTTGCAAATATTCACGAAATCTATTGGCCAATATGAAATTTTGTAAAAACTCACGAATGTTCATTTCACTGATGGTTGATCTTCTTTTCTCATGAGTTCAATGAATTTCCAAATTTTCTTTCTTCTCTTTTCTGTATTCGTTCTGAAAAACAGCAACTCTCTCTATGGTCTCGGCTATTCCTTTAGTAACCTCACTTAATTTCTATATTATTAGAAATTCTTGTCACAATTCACAGTTTTCGTCACTTAATTGAGATTAATTTCACTCACAGGTATTATCAGCTTTCTTATATACATATATCGATGATTGATTATTACTTTTTACTTTCAGCTATCATTCTATTTTTTATTATTCAATATGGATGACAAAAACAAAAGAATCAGATCTCAAACCGACAATGGTTATCTCTTGAATGCAAATTAGGAACTGACTAAAGCCCGATGTTCTACCTCCTTATATAACCTTATATTATTTTATTAATATCAAGTAACCTGATGGCTTTTTCTAGAACATTCTTAATATCCTTTTTATGATTTTACTCATTTTTAAAATATTATACTAACAGGTATTGTACATATCTTCATATTATTCTATTTAATTAAATATACAATAATTTTGGACATTAATTATTTCAATAATAACAACTTCTCTGTGATTAATTAAAAAATTTTAAACTCAGTACTTTAATTTGATTATTTTGAATAAATAAATGACATTTGATTAATTTTTAACAAATTTGTAAATAAAACGTATATTTTGAACTGGAATCATTTAGTTAATCTCATCTACAGAATATTCTGCTCATTTTGTATTAAAATTTTCAATATTCTGTCCTTTAATTCAGTTATTATTTCTACTTGAAAAATTTGACATTTCGTTATATATAGTTTCTGATTCTACCTTGAAATTCTACTTTATTACATTATTCTACAATAATTTTATATATAAAACAGTTAACTAATCTCTTTTAATATCTTTATATATGATTAACTACCTTCAATGATTTGAAATTAACTTATTATCTGATATTCAAATTTAGTTGATTCTACGATACATAAATTTTCATAATTATATGTATCCTACTTAAATTAAGTCTGTTATATTGAACTAATTTGTTCTAATTACTCTTTACAAAGATTTTATTACTTGTATTTTCCTATATTTCTGATATTTCATGAATTTCTATTGAATTACTTGATATTTATTTCCAACGATTAATGACATTTTAAGTTTCTGACATTCTACAAGTGTTTTTCATATATTATTGATTTTAAAAGTTATTCTTGATCATTTTTAATTCATCAAGTTTTATCATTGATTAGATATACACATATCTTATAATCATCTATCATTTACTTCTATCTATTTTAAATTCATTGAAGTTTTCCTTTCCTTGATCAATATCATTTTATATTGTACCATATTTCAATTCTAATAATGCAAATAAATAAACCATAGCAATATATATATATATATATATTTATATAAATATATATATATATATATATATATATATATATATATATATATATATATATATATATATATATATATATTTATATATATATATATATATATATATATATATATATATATATATATATATATATTATTACGAGTAATAACATCATTTATTAATTTCACAAGTTATCCACACAGAAAATTGTATAAATAAGAATTAAATAGTTCATAAATATAAACAAAATTTAGCTGAGGCAATAGACTCTAAACTCCGCAACCATGTACAGTTTTTACTGCGTTATAGTATCTGAACTTCTCCCGAAATAGCCTGCAGAGGTAATGGCAAAGCATTGAAGACCTAAATAGCCATTTGCTCCGTACCTTTCTCACGAAGAGAGAATTATTGTATCGAAACAAAATATGTTAATAACTGTGTGGTACCCTAAGCATTCTTGTAAGCATTCTGCAAAGTGAGGCTGATTCTTTTGAAAGAATAGAAGCAAACATAAATCCCATACACAGAGAGAATATTGTGCTCTCTGAAATGACTAGTGTAAAACTATCTATGATCGAGTCGCAGTAAAATTCTGAAGGTCCATTTTTGGCATATTAAGATACTTCCCAAGTAGATAGAACTTCCTCAAAATTGTATTTCATACGAGAAGATCGACTGATAATTAACAAAGTAAATAATCTTTAGGATATGTAAATCTAACTGCTTCCTAAGCACATAAAAGGTGTAAGAGACTGAGTTTAGCCTCTTTCTAAGTTTCCAAATGTGTATATTCCATTTCAGGTGTTTATCCAGAGTTACTAACATATTTTGGATAGTTCCTTGTCGATCTATCAGAACAAAAATAATATGATCTCTATTTTGAAATATTCACCATTAGTTTGTTACTTCTCTTATGACAGACATTGCAGAAGATGATGCAGAATTAATATTCCTAGAATTAATGGGAAAATTGGTATCGTCAGTGTACATAATTGCTTCACATACATTACTGCAAGGCAAGAAGTTCCAGGCAGAGAATTAATGGATTAATGGAGGGGTCCAAGGATACTACCCTGTGGATTTCCCTTCATGTGATGTGTAAGTTATACCTTCTTTTAGAAAAACCACTTCATGTTTCTGGTTAGTGAGGTGACTGGATACTAAGTTCAGTCCTAAAATGTTTGTAAAAATATAACTTTACTGTTTTTGATCAAAATGTTTCATCTATGTGACATCTATGTTGATATTAAAATTTTTATTACTATCTTTTTTCAAATGGCAACATGGTAGCTCGTCGGGTTAAAAAAAGAGCATTTTATTAGGATCAATTTGATACCGCACTCTATTGTAAGAACTGAATTAGTTATTTGAACGTATCCATAGCCCTCTAGAATGAACATTCATTTCGGAAAACAAATAAAAAAAAAGGTTACAAGCAGTAACAAATAGCACATGGTTGTATTCTTAATGTTATATGGAGACAAAAAAACTGAAGATATACCAAGTGTCTCATTTAAAAATCGAAACTGTGTCACTTCCGGAAAATCCGAAATTTTGCATGAAATTGTGTTAGTCGTCAGAAAATGCAGATTTATGCATGGAACAGATCCTTCAAATTTAATTCCACTATCTCCGTACACAAAAAAGTCGAATGGGCGAGCCACTTTCCGTGGATACTCGATAAACGTGTACAGTTTGAATTTCAATATTTGACACAGAGAAGAAATTTCAATTATCCTCTTGTGGAGCTTTATAGAATGTTATAGTATATAATTCAAGAAGCGTATAATGATGGCTATTACTCATGAAGATTAAATTGCAACACGAGCCGGAGGCGAGTGTTGTAACATCCGAGTGGATAACAGCCATTATGCGTGTGTAGAATACTATACTAAACTTTATCCACAACTATATATGTAAATTTCTCTTCAAATTTGATTTGTTTTTTTATTCTGTTGGTAATGTTATCATCTATATAACTTACGACAAATGTGGTTGAATTATATCCCCTTAACTGCTTTATTACTGTAATATCAACGCCTGCGCTAATGGAAATGGTTGCAGATGGTCTTCGGAACGAATGTGCTATATACAATTCGGGATTTTTTAATTTTAAAAACGTACCAATGTGCTTCTCATAGAAGATAATTTGTTAATTCCTAGTCTCAATATTTACCATAGTATCCAAGACTAGGAATTAACAAATTATCTTATATATATATATATATATATATATATATATATATATATATATATATATATATATATATATATATATATATATATATATATATATAACTTTTGTACACTGATTCATATTTACCTCTCAACTCGGTAGGTAGAAGATTTTCTGTAGTGCTAGCCGCTAATTTCAAAATGTCTGGAGGTGTACAAGACAAACCATAATCTGATTCACTACTATACATTTCTCTAATGATACCAGAAATAAGAATGATACACATGAAATAACTGACAATCCAACTGACAGTATAATTGCGTCAAATTTGACGCAACGATTGAGTAATATTGATATTATTCCATCGAATTGTCATTACTATCACCCCGAGGCGAAGCTGAAGGGGTTATAGTCTCACGACAAAAAGTTGGGATCTGGTCCGATTTTAAAAATTCCAACGGATATCGATAAAATACATATGATTTCATAAGAGAAGTTTTGTTCCCAATTTTCCCCCACGAAGAATAAAAAATTATAGCGTTTTTTAGATAGACATTACGACATGCGCATGCGCCATGGTCGATATATACTAAGTCCTACAAAACATGCGTCGAAGTGCTCTGTGTGCTACGGTAACCAAGCGACGTTGATAGCTTGTTTAGATAGTAATTACGACATGCACATGCGCCGAGGGGTTTTATCATTCCTAGTACTATGCAGTAGGATGTCCGGATTTTTTTGAATAGACCTTTTTATCATCTGACATGCGCAAGCGCAGCAGCCATGTTGAAAGAGCGGTAGTTTAAAAGTTTCGTACTGTTTTGTACCAAATGCATTGAAAAGCAATATTTTCTCAACAGTAAATGGATTATTGGAACCAATCATTGATGGAGATGTACTTGTGCACAATTGAAATGAAGCATGTAGGTAACTGTGAACAATCAAAAAAGTGGATGAAGTATCATGGGCGTTCGCAAAAAAGCAATAAAAAACTCTAGATTATTGCGGGGTTATATATCAATACAATCGTTGTATTTGAGTAAAATGAAGTTAATTAAGGCATTAAGTAAATATCTCCCAATTAACTAGGATTATATCTTATTATCATATGTAATAGCTTTAATTTAAAGCCAACACATGTGCTAATAAGATATAATCTTAGTTAATTGGAAGATATTTACTTGTATTATATCGATACCACGCTTACATATACATACTCCATAACAACACCGTTTTTTTTCGTTTTCGTACAAATGAGATAATTATAGTGGACTTACAGAATGTATTTTTAAATTAAGGTATTTATTGTTTTATTTTGTGGTAGTTTTTCTTAGCGTATATTATTTATTACACATTTGTTGATTTTAATCATTACAATGGTATTTTTCCATACTTGTTTACATAAAACAGTACGAAAAAGATGGCGGATATTGACGCATGCGCACAAAAAATGATAAGTGATGAAAAGGTCTATTCTATATGGTAATGCATGTCATTACTCGCATGTCATAAAAGTCGCATACTTAATAAACATATTACTCAATAGTTGTGGATAAAATCCTTGATACACTTGATAGCCTATTAAAATAACTAACTGACTAGATTCAAAAATAACTAGACCTGACATATTCTTGGCACATTCGCCAACATGATCGATTTCCAAAGTGAAAAATATGAATCTCATGCACATTTTCCAAAATTTTCAAACGTTCCACTGATATTCAAATTAATGGTAAAATTTAATTTCTTCATGCGGTCTCGACAAAGAATTCATTACGAATAAATCATCTCTAAACTGTAACAATTAATCACTGGCGGAAATGGCATTCTGGATTTTACTTTGTTGAACTCGTTTTTTACCTTCATTAAGGAAGAGATTGATAAATCAAGCTCATCGAGTTCACACACAGCTTATTTGATTAATTAATTTGATATGATATAATGTCTCCCTGTTATCTAACAAAAAGAGTTTCCGCTTCGAGGAACTGAAAGCATTTATTTTGCGATGATTGATAGTGTTATCGATTATAGCGTGTCTCTTACTTCCGTCAAGTTGTCGAGCTAGTGGAGGAAGGTTGATTCCTTATTTTTTTGGATAGAGCGGCGTTGGCGTTGTATATTATCGTGAAGTTAATTAAATTTCTTAGTTGTATAGGAAAAAACTCCATCACAGAGAGTTGCTGCATTAGAAAAGCAGGTTTTCATAACGTATCCAGTTTAAAAAATCTATTCATTCAGTTATGACATTTGTTCGACATTCAAAAATTGCGCATTCTATGGTGTAAACAAAATTTATTTCCTTCCCGGGGTGTCAACCCCCAACCGATTCATACCAAAACCAAGTACTTACAAACTTTCAACCCTATTGCTACAAAATTGCGCCCTTTATCGTGTAAACAACATTTATTTCTTCCTCTGGGGGTCAACCCCCCAACCAGTTTATATCAAAAAGAATACTATCCAAGATATCATACGAATATTAAAACAATGGTTAAAAATAACAATTTACAAATTTATTATAAGAAATAACGCATGACGCACTTTTTGGTGGAACTTCACCTTCTTCAGATGCTAATGGCAATCTAACTATGATTCTCTGTTATATCGAAAACAAGAAATGACAAATTATGTAGAAGGCGTAAATACAAAAATGGTTACAAATAATTATTAGAAAAGGAAAAACCAATTCTGAACTGCTAGTCAGGTAGTTCGGTAATTTTGAAAAGATTAAGAAGGGGGCTTGAAGTATGATCGATTAGGCTATTCAATAGGAGACCGGAATGCTTGTATTTATTTATCAGTAATGATTCTAAAAAATTAAGTTTAATTTCCTTACTTTCAGTATTTAATATTTTAAAATCGAAATTGAATGTGTGATTTTCTTGGATTAAATGGTTTGCATAACGTGAATCCGACTTCTGATTAACAAAGCTACGTTTGTGTTCTGAAATTCTAGTTTAAAAACTTCTGAAAGTTCTACCAATGTAAAACTTTTCACAATCGCCACAATTAATTTTATAAACTCCTGATTTATTATCTTTATGAACTTTGGATTTATTATCTTTTATATGACTTCCTGAATTATTACCGGTACGATAAGCAAAGTTCATAAAGATAATAAATCAGGAGTTTATAAAATTAATTGTGGCGATTGTGATAAGTTTCACATCGGTAGAACTTTCAGAAGTTTTCAAACTAGAATTTCAGAACACAAACGTAGCTTTGTTAATCAAAAGTCGGATTCACATTATGCAAACCATTTAATCCAAGAAAATCACACATTCAATTTGGATTTTAAAATATTAAATACTGAAAGTAAGGGAATTAAACTTAATTTTTTAGAATCATTACAGATAAATAAATACAAGCATTCCGGTCTCCTATTGAATAGCCAAATCGATCATACTTCAAGCCCCCTTCTTAATCTTTTCAAAATTACCGAACTACCTGACTAGCAGTTCAGAATTGGCTTTTCCTTTTCTAATAATTATTTGTAACCATCCTTGTAATTACCCCTTCTACATAATTTGTCATTTCTTGTTTTCGATATAACAGAGAATCATAGTTAGTTTGCCATTAGCATCTGAAGAAGGTGAAGTTCCACCGAAACGTGCGTCATGCGTTATTTCTTATAATAAATGTGTGAATTGTTATTTTTAACCATTGTTTTAATATGTTTATTAATTTACACCAAGTATCGGCCCAATCAATCCAAAATATCATACGAAACTATCTACCTACAAAGTTTCAACCTCATGGTACCAAAATTGCGCCTTCTATCGTATAAACAAGATTTATTTCCTCCCAGGGAGGTCAACCTCTCAACTAATTCGTACCACAACAAATCCCATCGAATATATCATACGAAACTACTTACTCACAAACTTTCAATCCTATTGCTCCAAAATTACGCCCTTTATCATGTAAAAAAGTTTTATTTCTTCCCTACCCCCCAACCACTTCGAACCAAAACCAATCCCATCGAAGATATCTTTCGAAAAAACTTACTCACAAACTTTCAACACGATTACTCCAAAATTACGACCTTTAGGCTACGGTTATAGTGGATGCGTTTTCTGACGACCAACTAGTCGGACGTACACGTTAGAACTGTTCGTCAGACAACGGTGGTTATAATCTTCTTCTTCTTCTTTTCCTTTACTGTCTTTGGAAACTATGGCCATCTGGACAACTATCTTCTTATGGTCGTCTGAGTATGCAGGGATGCAGGTCTTGGAAATTCCAATACTCAGATGGATTTGACTTTATCACTTGCACAGTTAACTATCGTTAGGTGGTTATAGTCAATGCGTATTTTGTTCTGTGTTCGCACCTAGACTGTCATTCGTAACTTACATAAAACCTAGGATATCAACAATAATAATTTTGAAGAATATTATCAGTATGTAGAAAGTCCGCTATTAAAAGTTTTATTACTGTCGGGAAAAAGTGAATATGTCGAAAACTAATGATATCAATTTTTCAATATCTATTTTGACGTTCGCACAAAGTCGCATGAAATATCAAAGCGTTTGAACGACTTCTAACGTCATCTGACGACCGATTCGCAAGCACTATAACCATAGTGATACATTATTATGTATTTGATTCATTCCTGCGAGATCTGACGTGTACGTCCGACTAGTTGGTCGTCAGAAAACGCATCCACTATAACCGCAGCCTTATCGTGTAAACAAGATATTACTTCTATAAACCCACAGAATATTTTACATACGAGACTTAACAATCTGATGAAACTAGGTATTTTGTCTCAATTATTTTCTTCAAAGTATTTTTCCCCGAGATTTCTCTATATTTTCTCGTTTTCAAATTTTGAACTCAGTTCATGAAGATTCCTTTTCTTGAAAGAATTTTTCCTTGTGATTTTCTCATATTCCCTCATTTCAAATTATAAAGTTTTGTCGTTTATCAAAAAGTGTATGAAAAAAACATTACGATAAATAGCTACATTGTGCAAAAATTCAAAGAAATAGCTTATAATCACGTAAATAGCACTTTCATACATAATAACACATTACATCCTGAAAGAAAGATTATAACGAAAACAAGTTCCTCGAAATGAATCATTCAATTTCGAATATGTATACTGAAACCTGGGCTCAGTAATATCATAATTTTCTCACTCATTTCTTTCATTAAAATTAATATAAATTTAAATTGAAGTCTATTATTTTTCTCGGACGAATCTTAGTACATATAGAATGAAACAAAATTTTGTTGGAAACTCAAGAAAATTTCAAGTGAAACTTATTGAGAACTAATGTGAGCATCTCTAAAAATGATAAGCGTGCCAAAATTCACTTTTGCAGGTGATGAATGATTTCTCTATTTACTTATATATGAATTATAACAGATGAAATCACTAATGAAGATACCAAAATATTAAGCCAATATACGATGTTATCAATAATATTTGAAGTAAAATAAGGATTAAAGTAGTATTTCCTAAATTCATTTCAATGGATATATGGAATAATTTTAGGATAATCATTTCTATATCAAAAAAAGTAGAGTAGATCAGGAAATCCGAATAAGATTTAAAAACCACCTTTGCATCCTACTGTTGACTTTCAATTGTATCTCTAGGTTATTTTGATATCAGTTTTAATTTTTCTATTGTAAATAAAACTTCACATTTTTTGATTTTCACTATATTTTGTTAAAATGACAATTGTTTCGCCGAACACAGTGGCTTCTTCAGATGTATAGTACATACTAACATTTACAAAGAGAATATTGAAAGATAAAAGAAGGAAATATATACAATAAGAATGGGGAAACTCTAAAACTCAAAATACCATATTGAATTAAAAAATAAAATTAAATATATTAATACATATCAGGGATCTATAAGCTAACTTGTGGTTCATATCCTGAAGTATATATTGGCCAAACTGGCAGGAACTTTGGAGTAAGAATATCAGAACATAAAAGAAGTTATGACAAGGAAAAGTTAGATTCTACTTATGCATCACATCTCCTTGAACATAATCATATTTTTAATAGTTAATTTGTTTTAATTATTCTATTCGAGAATTTATAGAAAATATCGATAAAATTATAGAAAAGCTTAGAAAAAACTCACCGTATACATCCAGACAGCCCTTCTGAATTCTCATTTGAGAAGTATTGATTTGACACATGTAGCAGCCGCGGTCAGTTTCCTTCAATTGTTTTATTCTTAGCTGCCATGTTCGGAGATTATCATGGGTGACGCTAATTCGTGAATTATGAGTAACTACCTTTGTGTGGAGGCTGAGGATCGTTTGGTCCTCCGCTCGAACCCAAGCGACCTTAAATCAAAATTTATGAAGGTATATTTAATAATTCAGAAGTTTGAGGAGTATTTTCGGACTCAATGAATTATATATCACAAAAGTTGAACATGCAATTATTTGGCAATCTTTGTCAAATTTAGATGTCATGTTCAATCTGTATATTTTAGGTTCAACGTTGTGAAAAATTTCATTTCCGTCCAAGTTAAGAATGATATGAATATTAAACAAGTAATACTGAATGATTGTATGAAAAACTTGAATAAATATAGACGGAATTTCAAAATAGATTTCAAGATAAAAATATTTCAAACCGTATCTTGATTTTTTTCAGAATTTAAGATGTAATCATTAGGCAATTATTTTCAAATTTAGATGTCATGTTCAATCTGAATATTTTAGGTTCATTGTGCGATTCATCAAAAATTAATTGTATTTCTAGATCCGCAGTTATGTGAATCAAATCAAAAATTACAAAAAAAATCTAAATACTTTATCATCTTTCTCGATGAATTTTAAATTGATCTACTTTATAATATACATTGTACATTGTTTATATACTGGAATTTAGTCCTGTAATTTATATATACCATTAGCGGTGAAACGACCTATTGTAGGTAACACACAATTTATATTAAATAAATTGTTCAATATTGCATCAAGATCATAATCACGGAAATCACCTGAGCAGCACAGCCGCGTCACTAAAGACGTATTTTCTCCTTATTTTTGTGTTTTTAGATACAACCTACTAAGTCAATTTGGGAGGTGTGAAGTTGAGCAAAAAAAACACTCAAAAAAATATAAAATCTCTATTAAATTGAATTGCATTTACTTGGTGGTAGTTCATATTCATAACTTTATAAAGAAAAAAACTAACTTTCCACAGGTTGAAATAAAAATCTATTGAGTAAACGCGTTTCGTCATAACATTGACTGCATCTCGTACTAAATTATGGTATTACAAAACAATCTATTTATACGAAGAATTGAACATAATAGAGAAACTAAATTACAATAAGCAATTCAATCAGAGATATTGGTAGTTATATTCAACAGATTAAGGAGAGGAGAAGGGTTTATTTCAATCTGGTCGTTAACTAGGTTTCCAGAATTTTTATATTTATTGATGGGAATCCCTTATTCCCAACAATTAGTTTTGAGGAGACTATATTTTTTTATTTACTCAGAAGATTTTCATTTCAACCTGTGGAAAGTTAGTTTTTTATTTCTTTATAAAGTTATGAAATCTCTATAATTAAATAGCTGCGATTGAGAAAAAAATTGAAAGCACCAAAGGCACTTACATAAACTCAGTCCATGAACAAAATTTCAATTCTTTACCTCGATCTGGAGAAGCTGTGGAGGTGGGCAAAACCTCAAAAAACAAAATTGATTAATTAAATATAAATATAAATATATATATATATATATATATATATATATATATATATATATATATATATATATATATATATATATATATATATATATATATATATATCCAATTAAACTTTAGAAATCGTGGTTCAGGAGTTCTAAAACGTATTCGAAAATTACCCTACACCTCAATCTGCTACACTCTATTATTTTCAGGAAAAAGACAACTAAAAATTAGTTTCACCGAAAAAAAATGAAACACATACAGAATAATTACGAAGCACTGAATGAAAAGTAGGCTGAATATGACTTAAAATTATTTCAAGTATTTAATTAAATTTGAATCTTCATCACAAATTGTGGTCGTGTCAACTTCATTACATTGTTTACATAATAGGTGCACTATTAATTCGTTCCTCTGGTTGCATAGTCCGATTGTTGTCGCCATATAATGGATGCTACAGTTGAAATTTACTTTAATGGAAATTACGTATGCACAATCATTTAAATATCAAAGTTAAATTGTTTATTATCTTTTTGTAGATAAAGTATTTTGTTTTGAATATTATATGTTACAGATTTTAATATAAGTATCTCATTTAAGCCTTTATTAATTAATGATTTTGAGAATATAAAAAGACATATTTACATATAGAAATATATATATATATATATATATATATATATATATATATATATATATATATATATATATATATATATATATATATATATATATATATTTATATATATATATATATATATATATATATATATTTATATAAATATATATATATATATATATATATATATATATATATATATATATATATATATAATTAAATATATATAAGTTTTACCGCCACATTTGTGGTGGAATTTTTCGAATTATGTTCCGAATCTCGTGTTTCAAATCCGAAATGGTTCCTGGATGGTTCGCGTAAACCTTACTTTTAACATAGCCCCACAGAAAGTAATCGAGGGGCGTTAGGTCGCACGATCTTGGCGGCCAGTTAACATCACCATTTCGCGATAGGATTCTTCCTCTCAATTTCGTCTGCAATAAGACCATAGTTTCTCGGGCGGTGTGACATGTTGCACCATCCTGTTGAAACCACATATTGTTAGCTTCCATATCCTTCAAATCTGGCCACAAAAATTCGTTTATCATGGCGGGGTAACGTTCACCATTGACGGTAACCGCTTGACCGTATTCATTTTCAAAAAAATATGACCCGATTATGCCCCCATTCCACAAAGCGCACCATACAGTCACATGGGAGTGCATAGGCATCTCTTTAATGCGTCTTGGATTTTCACTGCCTTAAATGCGATAGTTTTGTGTGTTTACATACCCACTTAAATGAACATGGGCTTCATCGCTAAACATTATCCTCTTGCAAAAGTCATTATCAACAGCCTGCTTTTGGAGTATCCAATTAGCAAACGTACGTCGCTGCAAGTGGTCGGCTGGCTTTAATGCTTGAGTTAACTGTATCTTGTATGGGCGGAGAGACAAACTTTTTGTTAAAATTCGCCAGGTTGTAGTTTTGCTGAGAGCCAAGTACTGCGCACGTCGTGGGACAGACATTTCTGGATCTGCAGGCACACTTTCACGAACCACTGCAATATTCCACAGCACGGCATGTACGTTCACGTACTGGAGATTTTACATCTTGGACAGATCCATCAGTCGCAGTTTTTGCTTACGCACAAAACTGCGAATTGTTTTTTCTGTTGGGCGGTTATGGGGACCAAAGTAATCACGAATTCTGTGAAATGTCTTTATTACAGGAGACTCATTTTCATAATAAGTTTTCACATTGTAAGCACGCTGATCTAGCGTGTATCGCTGCATTTTACTACTTGTAATGACTTGTGAAATATCATATCAACTCACTGTCATCAAATCCTGGCACCCTATTATAAATATAATCTTTCAACATCACTCTTATTGAAAAACCCTTTATATATATATATATATATATTTATATAATATATATATATATATATATAGTATATATATATATATATATATATATATATATATATATATATATATATATATCTATATGTTATGCATATAAATACCAATCCATTAATAAAAAAATTGGCAGTCTGAAATAAAGTGAATGAATAAAAACTAATGTCCTGAATTCAACTCTACAAATCTCAAAATTTGTAGTTGAAACTCTAACATGTTAAAAAACCATTTCTGTAAAATAAGATTCCACAATATCACAGATAGCGGATTCAATGTGATACACTTCAAAAGATGCCCAATATGTGTATCATTTCCGCAGCAGTCCCACACCATATCCCGAAAACTCCCGCAATATAAACTTTTCCGAGAAACATGGATAGAATATCGATCTGTTAGAACTGTTGCAACATCCCCAACTTTCAGGATCAACAAAAACATGCGGATTAACAACCATTTATTCGCCACTTCACAAACACCGAAAGATGACAGCGTTATTTGCATACACTCCCAAATTCATCAGTATTTTGGTGTTAATCGCCACCATAATTTCTATTTAATAACTCATGAATTAGTGTTTGTTTGCATTCAAATTTGTTTGCCTCGGATACCTACGGTTCCAAAGTTTACGTCAGATAAATAATATGAATACATGTAGTCACGAAGCGGAATAAATTTGCAATGTTCAACTGGCTGAATGAGGATTCGGTAGTTCATGGTCTTATTTCATTAAAATGGAGCTAAGACGTTCCATAATATGTATTCTTCCCATCAACTTCGAATACGCATCGCTGTTTCAATACATTGAAAATGATAATAATAACCCCGTTGCCCTTAGGGATGTTATAATACCACAAGGAATATTAAGACTACATATTATATTGAACGTAGATCAGTATCGAAGGTTTTGTCTTCTGCTCATAGCAGTTAATTGGTGTTTGTTGCCACTATGCAAATGGAACGACATTTTGGTTATATGAGATGCTGAAAGGTTTATGAAAGTTCCCTAGGCGGAACAAAATTTCACGACAAATTGAGCGTGGATCTGTCTTCTATTTAGCTGGAAACAGAGTTTCATCCTCGTTTATTTGATGTGAGATATTTTTAGATAACAATGTTCATAAATTTGAATTATATCTCTTCGTCAGAGCTGTCTAAATAATGACAAAATTTCATAAAAACGGATATGTATATACAATCTTAATCAGCTAGAATTTTAGGTAAAATATTTAAAGCATTTAAATCATACTTCTACCAGAAACTGTATTGTTGGAGAAGTGCAGTAAGGGCTACTTGTGGGTTTTATCTGACCATTGAGAGAAAGACCTGATAATTTTGAGTATACTGGTTTATGAAAATTCAAGAAAATTTAATTTAAATCCATTTTCTTCTTTGTCTAAGTGGTTTTTATTAACTAAATGATTCACATAATGAAAATTGGCTATTTTATTTACAAAACTACGTTAAAGTTCCGAAAATTTGATTTGATAATTTATGGAAATTGAACCAATGTAATTCTTATATATATATATATATATATATATATATATATATATATATATATATATATATATATATATATATATATATATATATATATATATATATATATATATATATATATATATATATATAGATATATATATATATATATATACTAGCTGACTCGGCAAACTTTGTTCTGCCATATAAATTATTATTTTCATCTATTCTCTATACTTTTATCTATCTATCTATCTTTCTATCTATCTATCTGTCTATCTTTTCATTTATCTATCTATTTATCTATCTCTCTATCCATCTATCCATTTATTCATCTATCTATCTCTCTATCCATCTATCTATCTATCTAATCTATCTATCTATCTATCTTTCTATCCTTCTATCTACTATTCTATCTATCTATCAATCTATCTATCTATCTATCTATCTATCTATCTATCTATCTATCTATCTATCTATCTATCTATCTATCTATCTATCTATCTATCTATCTATCTATCTATCTATCTATCTATCTATCTATCTATCTATCTATCTATCTATCTATCTATCTATCTATCTATCTATCTATCTATCTATCTATCTATCTATCTATCTATCTATCTATCTATCTATCTATCTATCTATCTATCTATCTATCTATCTATCTATCTATCTATCTATCCATCTATTTATCTATTCATCTATCTCTCTATCTATCTATCTATATCTATCTATCTATCTACTATCTATCTATCTATCTATCTATCTATCTATCTATCTATCTATCTATCTATCTATCTATCTATCTATCTATCTATCTATCTATCTATCTATCTATCTATCTATCTATCTATCTATCTATCTATCTATCTATCTATCTATCTTTCTATCTATCTATCTATCTTTCTTTCTATCTATCTTTCTATCTATCTATCTATCTATCTATCTTTATATCTATCTATCTATCTATCTATCTATCTATCTATCTATCTATCTATCTATCTATCTATCTATCTATCTATCTATCTATCTATCTATCTATCTATCTATCTATCTATCTATCTATCTATCTATCTATCTATCTATCTATCTATCTATCTATCTATCTATCTATCTATCTATCTATCTATCTTTCTATCTATCTATCTATCCTATCTATCTATCTATCTATCTATCTATCTATCTATCTATCTATCTATCTATCTATCTATCTATCTATCTATCTATCTATCTATCTATCTATCTATCTATCTATCTATCTATCTATCTATCTATCTATCTATCTATCTATCTATCTATCTATCTATCTATCTATCTATCTATCTATCTATCTATCTATCTATCTATCTATCTATCTATCTATCTATCTATCTATCTATCTATCTATCTATCTATCTATCTATCTATCTATCTATCTATCTATCTATCTTTCTTTCTTTCTATCTATCTATATATCTATCTTTCAATCTATCTGACCCGGCAAATGTTGTTTGAATTATTAAAATGGCTATTAAAAAATATGGGTGTTGATAGAAGGGTGAAAATTTAGAGTTGTATGTATTTTTTAATGCAACATCATAAAAAAATAAAAATGAAAAATTTTGTCCAAAAAATTTATAAAAATGTTTGGGGTAGACCACCCTAATCACCCGAAGGGAAATGAAAAATATATTCTCCCTATTCTCAGACCGACTATTATTATTTTAGAGTGCCATCTTGCAACCCAATTCCGGAACTGTGGATGAAAAAAATTCAAATCGTGATGGAAAAACGGGTGTTGATCGTAGAGGAGTGAAAATTTAAAGTTGTATGTATTTTTGAATGCTGTATCATAAAAAAAATAAAATATTTTGTCTAAACAATTGAAATAAAATTAAGGTATGGCCCACCCTTAACATTTAGGGGGATGAAAAATATGTCCGTTTCACAGACCTAACCGATATGCACACAAAATACATTGAATTTTCATTCTGAAATTCTGAAAACAATGTTACATTATCGTTACTATCCGCCTATCCAAAAGATTTTTTTTCAATTTGGAATATTGATGATCCAAACTATTGATTAAAATTAATAGTTGAATTTAATTCCGCAAAATAATAATAGTATTGCTCCAATTTCGGTTTCAAAAAATATTTATAATTATTTGTAATTAATCAAAACTCTAGATGAAGAATTAATCTGTCATTCTATACTTTAAATGCAACTGTCTGAAGTCAATATCTTTCACAGTCTACAAATGTATGGAAATGGCGTGTATCCTTATACACTTCTTTTGAAATATTAACTAACCAACGTGAATATTTGAAAATCGATAAAAACTTATGGAGTAATATCCACTTAAAGATTCAAAAAAGCAACAATCGAAGCAACGAAATATTTATCAGATATTTGTTCAGAAAACTTGATTTTAGCGCTTTGAGCACTTAAAGTTAATTGAAGTGCTTACTCAATTGGCGTAAATGAAGTTTAACATCCGAAATCGATATTCTTGTGCATTCTGAAAACTTTATTATCTCCATAATCGTTAATAGTTTTCAGTAAAGCTTTTCTGATCTCAATTGGATTTGGAACATGTAATTGAGTTAGCAAGAGGTTCATAACTTTCAGAAGCTTTCGTAAGCTTTCGTAAGAAACGAAATTAATTGTATCATTTTTTTCTGAAACCGATGAATTTCAAATAATATTTAGCATTTCTGTGAGCTGAGTTATAGAAATATAATGCAAGGCTGCATTCCAAATGATTTATCGATAAAATAAAAAGAATATACCAAACGAAATATTTGAAGAAAGTAGTATTCATAAGCGACTGTTTTTTATATATAATATAGGCATAGGAAACCGGAAATATCCAGGTTTTTGATGCAATGAAGTATAATGAAAAATTGACAATTTGGCAGTTGCAGTGAATCATGGATATTTTCTGTTATAATATCAAAAGAACATCGAAAATAATCGATTATACTTCCGAGTCACGAGACGTATTTTGCGAAACATCGTGATGTTTAGAAAAAAACTCGTTGAGTGATGAGGTCAGTATAACGATTATTTTCGTTTGCTCGAGTTGGTGGTATTCGTTACGATTAAATAACTCATTTGTGAATAAGTGTATTGATAAGTGAATATACCCTTGACGACATTGTATAATTGTTTTCGTGTTTCGCCTCGTATCAAAATGTAAATGTTTTCATATGGACGATTTTGAAGTTGAAATAACCAGTCCTTGTTAGTTGAGTGGATTTCATAGAAGAATTTGTGTTGAGTTAGTTGGATTAATTATTGTGTTTTGATATATGTTGTTTATATATATATTATGTTTGTTGGATAAATTAAATCTGTATATATTTTCCTTAGATGATTTATATCTGTTGTATTTTCTATGAGCTTAGTTAAACGGCATTTCTGTTCTTTTTTTATTTCAATTTGAGTTGGACATATGATTTTCATTATTTGTATGTTTGACTAAATAAGTAAATAACAGTACTACACAGGCAAAAATAATTAAATATATATATATATATATATATATATATATATATATATATAATATATATATATATATATATATATATAATATATATATATATATATATATATATATATATATACATTACATATATATATATAATTATATATATATATATATATCTATCTATATATATATATACATTACATATATATATAATTATATATATATATATATATATATATAATTATATATATATATATATATATATATATATACATATATATATACATACAGAGGCGCCGAATTATAAGAAATATTGGGGGGCCACTACCGGTAGCCTTGCCCCGGAAAATTTTCTACATGTCAGATGAAAAATAGTGAGTTTTAAAGTTTTTTAAAGCATTTTAGAGTCATATGATCAACATTAGAACCCCGAAAACTCGACTCTTGATAACTTGACACTTCCGAAAACTCGACAAGCGTGACACATTATTTGGCCTTGAAAAACGAAACAAAACATAAACACGCACGGTATTTTTGAAAAAGTTTATATAATTTAGAGTCATAATTATGCTTATAGAGTGGTGAATATATAGCTCTGAGAAAACTGAAATTATATTTAAATAAATCCTAAGCTATCAGTAAAAGAATGAAACATGAAATATTGCTGTCGCACAGTAATAGCACTTTGATTAATGAGTGAAATAGCCAATTTATGCTCACTTTGAATAAGGT
>JARQZK010002282.1:45000-147500 GCA_030704885.1 Cynegetis impunctata | reverse complement strand
GTGAGGGGTTCTTTGGTTTCCCTTACCATCTGGTGATAACAATTTTGAATGTTAATATTGAACTGAATAGCATATACTAAGCAGCCCTGTTTTTTTCAATTTTTTAAATCAATAAATGTCAAAGAAATTTCAATTACGAATATCATAGTGAACGTCAAATTTTTTATTAAAAATCGAGTTTTTCAAGATTCAAACCAGCCTGTTATTGCTAATAATTTATCAAGAGTTTTAAAAATAGATCACAGGCAACAACTATTCGAATGAATAATTATATATATATATATATATATATATATATATATATATATATATATATAATATATATATATATATATATATATATATATATATATATATATAATCTTTTGATAATTATTAGCCATAACAGGCTTGTTGAATCTCAAAAAACTAAAAAAGCCACGAATGTCGTGGCGAAGCGTCAACTTTTCAATAAAATTGAGATTCAACAAGCCTGTTATTGCTAATAATTATCAAAAGATTAGAAATAGTTCATAGGCAACAACAATTTGAATGAATAATTATATATATATATATATATATATATATATATATATATATATATATATACTTTTCGCAGGAGTGCTACAGGTTTCCAGTTTGTCTAATTTTTGTGTTTTTTTTTATAGTATTTGAAGAGGAAACTTTACTGTAGTCCATAATTTCTCATGTAACCAAAAAACACGAAAAAATTATATGATATGAAACCTATTATTTTCAATAACAAATTAAGACAATTCAACATTCAAGAATAAGTTTGTCGATTCAAGTGAACATTTTTGTCTCAAAAATTCAACTCTACTTCATATAACTCGCTTCGTATACAAAATTCAAAGAAGTTATAGATTAACGTAGGTACTTAATATAAGCCTATATGTTTTTCAACTCAAACTGCTCTTCAGATTAACTTGAATGAACTGTGCTATGCAAGACCAATTAGAATTAATTAAAGGCATAATTGAACTATCAAAATTTAGGTTAATTTTTTCAACTGCCGCCATTTTTATGTGGACATTTCGTTTTTTCGTTGTTTTTGAAATTTTGCACAGCTCCACGGCTTCTGCAGATCGAGTTATAGAGTAGACATTGGTTACGTAGATTGAGTTCTTGCAGAAATAGGATCGTGGGTTTCATCTCTTTTCCTCAATCGAAATGCACTTCGCGTGGACTACTACGTTCGAATCACATCTCGAACTGCTTTGTGATTTTTTTTACAATTAAATAAATTATTTTCAAATTTTCATCTCGATTTCCTATTAAAATGTGGTTTTTGACACAATGTACTTCGCGAGAAAAATACGAACTTAGCTCACGCGTGTTTTTGTATTTTTTGAGAAATAGATGACGAAACTAAAAACTGAGTATTCTCATATAAGCTATTACGAGGAAAGATTAATAGTACAATATCATGAGAAAAATTCAATGGAACTTTTTCTTACTTCAATTAATTAAAATAAGTTGTGGGAATAAATAACCAGAAAATAAATAGTGTGATATAGATAAGACTGGAAAAACAAAATCGCCATTCAAACAATTTATCAATGGTTTTGTAGCAATATTTCAAGCATTATCTGGCATGTATTTTTTAAAACTCATTTACATTACAGACACGTGCTTTGATAAAAAATATTTTATGCTCTACTCAACGTTTAAATTAGGCATACGTTATGCCATTGTTTGTTTGAAAGAGCTCTCAATTCATTAATTAATCAAGTGAGCCAGATCATAACAAAACTTTTTTTTTAAACATAACTGTACACGCTACATATTAATTTTTCGTTCAATTCTATGTGAATTTTAAGGCTAATTTTATACAGCATACGCTATTTGAAATAGAAAATTTATTTCTCAAGACAAAACGGCTTCTGTAGATTAATTTTGTCATTGTGAAATTCAAGAATATTTGAAGACAATAGCATGGATGCATCTCATTCTTGAAATGAAGGTTTTTCATACTTAAGGTTTTTTTTCCAAATTATTCAACAAAAAACATATGATTGTGTAGTTATTGAAACACTAATACTCGTTATTTTCAAAAGAAATACATATTGCTTTTCATTCCTTCCTTTTCCGAATTACATGACATATTGTATAACGTTACTTATACTTAAAATTCAATATTATACAATTCTTAATCAGTTTTCAAAAATTTTATAGTGAAAACACCAAATTCATGCTTAACATAGTTGCCATGAGGAGGTAGGTCAAGATTTTCCCCATCATAGACTTTTGGTGTAAATGAAAATCAATAAGGGGGTTACATGCTATTCATTTGAGGATATTGAGCTATACATTTTCTGAGAAATTGGGCGAAGACTCGATGTATATCTTTTTATGATCACCCTGTAGAATTATTTGAAAAAGAATGTAAAACTTGAAATTATACTTTTTTAACAATAATAAGCAAATTTTGTATTATATAAGCTTCGTTCTTAAATTTGATGGTAATTATTGATCTGCAGTAGCTAAATTTTTCCGTAAAATTGATTTTATTTCGAAAACTGTCGATTAATTATATATATATATATAACTGAGATTGAATTCTCGCACATCACTTGGTGAAACATCATAAAGAATAAAGTATAAACTTTAAAATAAAAACACTTGGCTTATGTTTCACAATATAAAAAATCTTTAGATACTGTACTTAGCAGTAATAAAAAGTCGACATGTTTCGAGCTATGAACTCATTATCAAGACTGACAACAGGAGAGTATTGCATCGTAATTTATAAAACAGACAAAAGCAAAGGTGATACCTGAAAATCAATTTGTTCGTTTACAAGGGGTAATTGACTATTATGGGCGGAACTTATTTCGATAATTTCGAGAAGGTCAAGACGTTTACCCTTGTTACCTGAATGTAACAATTTGGTTTTGTTGAAATCCAGGAAGTGATTGAATTTTATACAATGTTCAGAGAAGCCAGTGGTATTTTTGTTTTGTAAAATTGACTTTTTATGTTCTTCAACACGAATATTTATATTCCTTCCTGTCTGTTCAATATAGAAAGCAGGACATTCGTCGCAAAATATTTTGTAAATACCACTGTTTTCTCCGATGTTAGATTTTTCTTTATTATTGACCAAGAGTGACTTCAAGTTTCTTTTATATATATATATATATATATATATATATATATATATATATACCTATATATATTATATATATATATATATATATATATATATATATATATATATATATATATATATATATATATATTTATATATATATATATATATATATATATATATATATATATATTTGAATTGTTGTTGCCTGTGAACTATTTTTAACTCCTTGATAATTATTAGCAATAACGGACTTGGTGAATCTCAAAAAAACTCGATTTTATTGAAAAGTTGACGTTTCGCCATCGCATTCGTGGCTTTTCCAAAACTTTTGAAATATTAAAATTTCTTTGACATTTATATATTTGAAAAAATTTGAATAGTTAAAAAAGGCTACTATGTTTCATCAAAATTTTTTTGGCTGTGGCCGTTCTCTGTTATTTATTACGTGCTATTCAGTCCTATATTAACATTCAAATCTGTTATTATTAGATGGTAAGGGAAACCACAGAAACTTTATCCACGTAATGTTCGAAATAGGTTCAAAGTATTTTGATATATATGTATATATATATATCTATATATATATCTATATATATATATATATATATATATATATATATATAAATATATATAAATTAATAAATATATATATAATTATATAAATATATATATATATATATATATATATATATATATATATATATATATATATATATATATATATATATATATATATGTTGATGTAATTTGAGCATGCCTCATGAATAGCAATTAAAATTTTACGCAGAATATAAATATACAAAGAAAAATGGGGCACTTCATTTAAAATAAGTGAGTCATTTTTGGCATAACTGAAAGTGATAAAAGGAGGCCATTATTTCAGATAAATGAAGCATATCAACAAATCGCTACACTTTACGGTTTGCCATTTGTTACGTAGATTGAGATAAAATTTAGAGATTTTACGTTCCTCTTGAATTTTCTTACCTCCATAACCTAAAAGTCAACTCAGAGGTTGAGAAATTATTTGTAAAAAAAACCAGTTATACAAGAATTATAAATAGGTAATTAATTTACAGAAAATTTAAATTATTGATTAATCACAAACTTCATCATGTTTGAAGCTAAGTAAAATGAAGAAATTATTTCCATTGATCCATGCAAAAACTATCTAATAAACTGAGTACAAAACATTGGCTGGAGAAATGGGTATACATAATAATAAAAAAGAAGAATTCAAGAAGAAATGAGGGAGAAGGAATCCTTTCAGCAGAAAACTTTCAAACTCTCGTAGAATGAAAAGAGATCTATTGGATTGTAAGCCATTCGCAAAAAAGTTTCACCTTAGCTAATGGCCTTACATAACTCAATTTACCTCCGTTTTGAAGTCTGTCATAACCTTATAAATTTCATTCCATTATCGAATATTTGATATGTTTGATAAGTTGTAATACTAGTTTTTTGATTTCAATATGATTTCCTATTTAAATATGCTTCGGAAAGCGATTAACAAAACGTCATTTCCAGCGAGTGTAATATTTATCGGAAAATTTCAACATTTCAATGGTTCAGATAAATTTATTTTCAGGCAGAAATATGAAAGCTTGAAATTGCACGTAAAAAGTAATTAATTTGTGAAAATATCGGCGTGCCAGATGTACAAGGTGAGAAGATACTGCATGGAGGGCAGCAATAATGAATTGAAAAAATTACTCAATTGAGTATTTTCTGACAATATCTCTCTTACACATTCATTTATTCAATTTTGAATCAGTTGCGATCTGCTGAATATTATATATGTACTTCAGGTGACTATTAAAAGCAATCAGTAAAAACTCTTGACAATCTACATTTCCACTATTTTGCAAAATGATGGCTCGAAGGCATTTAAGCTTAAAAAAAAAGTCTTTTTTGAACCATATTTGTAATTCCCATATATAAATTGTATATATATATATATACATATATATATATATATATATATATATATATATATATATATATATATATATATATATATATAAATTTATATATAATGATGTTTATTGCGAAAATAGAAGTTGTAACCATAGGAAAGTTTGAATAAATAATTATTTACTCTACTATGAATCAATATAAATCACCGTAAGTTAACTATTCTCTTCCTCACCCTCCGGTCTATCTATTCTTAGATCAGTGTTCTCTCCTTTCATTTTTCTCTCTCCAACTCGACCCAAAGAGAAAATCTGAAATTACTCCGGAACTTGCCAAGCATACTTATCGTGAAATTTGTTGATGATCACTCTTTGGTCATCCACAGGAATTGCTAAACTTCATCTTTAAACTATTTGTGGGAGGAAGGCACACTCAGAGATAACTCGAGGAAAGAAAACGTTGGAATAATTTTTTTGACAACACAAGCTTCTAAAGTTCAAAATTCCAGCATTGTTGAATATCCTATCAGAAGAATAGGATCTTTTCCTGAGGAGCATTATTTTGAAAAACTAGTTTTGTAGGTTTTGGAGTTTACTCAGGTGTGTATATGAGATAGCACTCCGTCCAATATCATACGCAAGTCAAGATTCTATGAAGCCATAATATAGTGTCTCCAATTCGGAAGGGTTCAAGTTCCTAGCTAGATATCTGAATTTTCCCAACAGATCTCTAATTGAAATGGCTATATGAAAAATATCAGACTTTATCATATACGTTACTAACTTTTAATTCATTTTAGACTGGCAAGTCCTTCGGGCAATTACTATCAGTAGAAAAACAGTTTTCTTGAAATTTATTGCAAGCTGTTTATTTTTGAACCCATTAGTCGTTTGAAATAAATTGTTTTCAGCTTAACTTTTCAAATAAAGTAATGACATCTATATACAAAACAACTGCATCTTCTGAAACACATGTAACTTCCCCACATCATTTAACAGTTAAGTAAACCATTCAAGTATATTATAAACACTATCGGACCTAGGATGGTTTGTTGTGGTACACCACATTATAGGTTCCAAGTAACTAGGTAATGGAAAAGTTAGCTCGAAAATTTATTGCAAAATTTCTACCTAACAAACAAGATATCGAGTGGTTATAGCGTTCAATGAAACGTTGTAACTGAAATATATTATAACACGAATATAATTTAAATATCTAGTACATTTTTCATGTCTTGACTAGTTTATATTCTCAATATTCATAGAGCGATATCTGAGTGTTCAAGGTTTATTTCAAATGAATCCAATTTGATCCCATATATTCATCCCATCATTTTACCCAACATTATATGGTATATAAATGCATTTAATCTTGAACTGATTATCACGCTAGAAAGGAGTATGATGGTATCAATCTATTTTAGTTGAAAAAACAGTTCGTTGAAATTCAATCTAAACACATGCCTGATCATATTGACAGATCTCAAAGAAGGTTCTCATATATTCGAATTATTGCTCTCTGCACTTGTGTCTCGGATGTGATATGAAATATAAATGAATACTCCTCAGTCAAGCTGAAACTTCGATCAGTTTCATTTCGAGCAATTGTAGTGGCAGGGCGAATAAACCCAAATGCTTTTATTGATTTGTAGATAGAGATTGAATTGTGACATGGTGGTGGTTCTGTACCAAAACTAAACTAAGTATCTTTGTTCATATACATACATTCACACAAATACTCATATATTCTAAAAATTTCAAATAGCTCACAAATTCATTTTACTTGTGCGTTAGTGAAAAAAAAGCATGGTATTAAAATATTTACACCCTTTGGGGTTCTAGGATTTCTATTTTCTCGAATAGCACTGAAGCTTGATAGTAATAATTTCTATGGCAGAAAATGTGCCGGGCCAGTATATATATATATATATATATATATATATATATATATATATATATATATATATATATATATATATATATATTTATATACAGGGTTGGGATAAAGTATGGAACCAAGTAAATATCTTTTGAACGAAAAGGACAATATTTATGAAATTTTGCAGGTAAGTGTGATGGCGCAGAATGCATCTGATGTTTATAACTTAGTGCATATGCATACACACATCAATTTGTTTATCTGAACGTTCTTTTTCGGTAATTTAAAAGCTCAAAGGAAGTTGAAACGTGCGATAATTCCTCGTGTATACAGATTTTTCACACTAAACCCAGTATGTACGAATTCGAAATCCCAAGCTCTTTCAACATCCGTAAAGATATACAGGAGGTCCCATTTAAATTAAAAACGTTGAGGGTATTTCCGGTTCAACCAAAAGTAAATTATCAACAAAAAATTATACATGAGATGCATTTTGCACTTACCTGCAAAATTTCATAAATATTGTCCTTTTCGTTCTTTATCCCAACCCTGTATATATATATATATATATATATATATATATATATATATATATATATATATATATATATATATATATATATATATATATATATATATATATATATATATATATATATATATATATATATATATATATATATATATATATATAAATATATATAAATATATATATATATATATATATATATATATATATATATATACGGAAAATATCATCGATATCACTTTGAACACAAAATATTCAGGTATCTTCACTGTTTATAGTTTTTCATGTTCATGTAGATACCGTTTTCACCTGTATAAGAAAATTTCAGAGCCTTCTCTGAACATTTAGAGTAGAAAAGCCCGAAACAAAAAACAAAACGCTCGAAAAAGGGTAAATTTTTTTAAATCTACAAATTTAAATAAAAATAGATTGAATTGTTCCAATCAATATAAAATGAGTCTCGATATATGAATTGATGATTCATTCATAATTGCAATATCTATCAAGTTTTTAAACACAAAGAGACCCTTTTATAGATGCATTCGATGTAAACAGATGAAAGTTACACTGAAAATTATTGGCGTATTGGCAATCATAAAAGCAATATAATTGGGTATTCCAAAAACTGATTGATCTATAGTCTATACTGTTTTTTTAGTTATCAATTTCGCGTATTAATTGCTCATACTACGGAAAGAATATTTAAATTACAAATATGAAGCTTTCAACAGTGGAATGCTTTAATTGGAAGGCATCTGACCAAAATATGAATTTCAACCGCACTGATGTATCAGTTTTCAGGGAAATTGATGTTTGTGTTCGAAGAGTAATATTGCTGAGGCATCATTTATACAAAATTTCCAATCGAAATCTTTTTGATGTTTACATTTGATTTGCTGTTCCATAATAGTACTCTAACTAATAATCGTTGTATGTTTAGATCCTAAAATTGATTATTATTCCTGAGCTACCGACTCATGGTAAATGAAAAAGAAGCAAACGTGTTTCATTCCTCCCTGAAGTATGTGTCAGGGAGGCGGGCAGCTTGAGTTTGGGATTAACTCCTTCAGCCAGATCAGAGGATACACTTGTATGTACAAGTGCATTAAGGATAGGTGAGACTGGATATTTATGAAACATAGGAAGTTTGGGTAGGGTTCAGAGGATTAATACTGGCCCAGCATTCGCGTCATAAGTTTGCATGGCATTACCATGAGAAAACCTCTGAAAAAAACTCATGGCAGACCAGTCGGCCCCGGGGTTTGCACCCGAGACCTCCCAAATACTAGCCAGCGTACGCTAAGTACTCGACTAACTAGCTTGGTACCGACTCATGGAAGACTAACACGTATTAATACATTACCCTCCATGAGCTTCGATCACATCGCGTTCCCTCCGATTCAAAGGAGATTGTGATGAAGTCCATTTTACACATGATGGATTCTAAGTTTCGTTCTTCAGTAGTTTCCTGTCCATCTACCGAGTGAGGCAATGAAATTGATCCTTCATAATACATCACACATCTAACAGAATCGAAGGTATCTTTTTCCAGATCAAGTAGGATCGTCAAGCATCTTATACTAGTGTTACGTTACATCCGTGTGTGAGACGGGTACGAGATTTTCAACACTCTCTCTTGAAGAATGAGTGGGAACGCCATCATGTCTAAGCTTGTGAAATTACCTCTGCTTGGAGGTTGGATTTGATGAATCTTTGATTTTAAGAATGAATTTTCCACGATACTATGCAGATGAAGCCACCGTGTGGCAAAACGTTGCATCACACACTCAATTATAATCATCATTCTTCGTGTAATGTTTCAACATCTGAAAATTCGTTTTCTGAAATTTGTTACGGCATATCTACACTAAAATACTTCAACAGTACCATTTTGAACAACATATGCTATTCGTGCTCATGGAATATTGTACGATATTTTTTCCAGTATCTAAAATATTGAGTGACATCAAAATTTGATGTACAATTTTCGACAGTTAATATTTTCTATGACAGAGATAATTAATAATTGGAAAGCCGAAAGTTTGCTTCTTTGTAGAAGAATTCTCTTTTTTAACGAGAGGTTTATTTCTTCCCACTACTGCTTCAACATATCCAAATTTCTTAAAATTTTCAATCATTTTTTCAACTTCATATTATGATGGTTTTCCTTTCAGAGGAAAGCGATTGGCAAATGAGTCACATGGTCTTGATATTAATTGATCACATTGCCCATGAATAATGAAAAACAGATCTTCATTTGTATAAAATAAGCGCTCAGCATTGTTATTAATAATTTTTAACTGGTAAGTGACAGCGTCATAATAACAGTTTTTGGTGTTTATTGCCGTCATAGCTACCTAGATGTATAAAAAAAAATTTGTAATAAAATAATGAAAATTACTTATCTGGCAATATTACAAAAACTAAAAACTTTTGAGATATACACTATATATACATAGAGATGAAAACTTTAAATTATTATCTTATATAGGTATCACTCAAAATTTCAACCTTTTTATCAAATCGAAATTTAAAAATAGCATTCAAATTTCAGAATACCATTGGAAAACATATTGAAAAGACACAACTTCATCACAAAATAAGTCAGGGTTCTATAAGCTAACTTATGGTTCATGTCCTAAAGTACATGTTGGCCAAACTCATACAAATTTACCCTCATTATTATTATTGCTAAATAATATAAAATTTTGAAATTTCATTTCCCTTTGAAAAATTGGAAGTTTGAAGTACCTATTCATATGAATTATAGAATGAGATGTGCGAGAATTACAGGCAAATAGAAGTTCGTTTAATTATTCATTTCACTTTTCAGTTCACCCTTTAGCAAGAAATAAGTTATAATTTTTCCATAAAGGGGAATGTAAAATACGTGATTTATTAAAACTAATTACTTATGATTTCCACCAAATAAATTACGATGAATTTCCTTGAAATTGAAAGCCCATCAATATCATTAATTAACGAATGATACCTTCAAAGTGAGTCACTGCTGAGATTCCTCTGTATCCCGTCCTTATCCCAGTTTTCATGTTGGGAATTTGTGCTTGATTTGACGCCAGAGATTTCACAATAGCGCAAAGTAAATGATATCTTCACGTAAATTTTCTCTGCCTCAGAATTTTTCACGAAATGTATATTTTCGCTTGGTTTAATGAGTTTTTCACGCTTTGGCTGATCTTCTCGGATTACAGCAACTCGAATTCATCCGAAGCTATTAATCTTAATCGGCACTTTTTCAAGATGGATAAAACTTGATGATTACTCGTTGAAATTATTCGAAAAACGTTAAATGGAGTATAAGCAATTTCGTCATTGGTAAGAAAATGAAGAGAAAGCATGAGGAAAAAACGAGAGATTTGCGCTGAGAATAAATAAGAGAAATTATATCGACGTTAAAGAAATCAAAAAATGAAAAATGTGCAAGTTGACCATGGTCTATTTAAGATTTTCGGATTCGACATTATAATATAATTATTAATATAATAATAATATCGTATTGAATACTTACAAACTATACGAAAATAAACGTTTATTTACGAGTAAAATGAATTTATAATGTTAGTATACACCACGTGCTTAGACAAGTATTTCATATATATGGCAGAAGAAGAAAGAATGACGTATGCCGTTGCACTTCCGTTATATGTTTTTCTTACGGTTTTCGTCTCACATTTTTTTTACTTTGGTAGCAGCAAAATCCCTATCTCCTCCAAGCCTGCCGTAAGGCACTTCGTTCCAAAAATTCTTCGCGAGAATACATATAACCAGCTCCCTTGGAAAATTGTTTGTTAATTTTTCAACAATTGAAGAATTTTCCTTCTTCACTTTATGTTATATATTAAATTGACCATGGTCAACTCGTATATATTATCTAGATCTGATATTGAATGTTGCCAAAATCGCAACAAGTATTTGCGGAGGGCGATCTAGTGAAAATGTCCAGAGTTTTCAGAAACGCTTTGTAAGCGTGCTTTGGAATCCCATACGCCACAGTTGCAGAGTAGATATTTCATGTCAGGAAGTCTGTATTCTCGCGACGGGATTCTACATTTTCGATCTAAGCGGTGAATTGTTGATTTACAATATCTTTGGTGGGGGCGCTCTGGGTTGTTATCCAGATAGTAGCTCAGTCACGATTTGTATTGGGGAACAATTAGAAATTTGTTAATTCACTCTGAGTCGAATAAGCTGCACTGATGGTATCTAATAAGATTGATGTATGTAGATTTTGAGTAGAGGTGACCTGACGTTTTCTATAATTCACCGTTGGATGGTGAATATAGAATTCTCGTCGCGGAATACATATAACCAGCTCACTTGGAAAGTTTCTCTATAATTTTTTAAATTATTGAAGAATTTTCCTTGTTCACTGTATGTAACTAACATTTTTTACCAAAGCATTTGTATCTCTTCGTACAATGAAAGCATCGATTCCACAACACTTCAAGAACCTCCGTAAAATTCAGAAATAAATTAGACTTATTGTCTAATTCAAACGTCATTTTCACTTTCAACCACTTCTCAGCAGGTTGCGAATTATAACTATCAATTATTTTACTTTATATCTGTCAGAATCAATTTTGCGTGGCAACCGTAACTAGGCAAATGTTCCATAATTCATAACGATCGTAAGTGGATAGAATTATGTGCGTAAATGTGAATCAATCCAAAAATGGATATTCAGATTTTTATGAATTTCAAAACGTTTGAAAATAAAATAACATATTTCATTCGGAGTAGAAGTGACACTTCTCCTCCTTATGAAATAATATACTATTTATACCATTATCTGCTATATAAACAATATTTCAGATATCTTGATCGCGTGTTTCTGTTCAACGCGAACAGATTATTCCAATTAGTAACAATCAATATGGCTTTCGACGTTGCCGTTAAACGGATGACTCCACCACCAATGTAATACCTTCTTAGATAAACTTCATCGAGTATCATGGCGAATAAGTAGTATTTGCTAAGATATCTCGTGTCGAGTTTGGTTAAAGGCACTACTATTAAAGTTTGAATTTACTGCCTACCGTATGCGGCTTGATCAGCAAATTTCTACATGAAAGGCAAAAATGTGCTTCTTTTAAGGTGTAAGTTTGCATAATGTTAACGCCGTTGTTCTTCAAGAGTCGGTCTTTTCATCCACACTTTTTCTTATACATAACAGTAATTGCACAAGTGCATCAAAATTACCGATAATTTTGCATGACAGCATGTTGTCAAAAAACTGCATGAGTTCATTTTCATTTTTGGAGAAAGAGCCCGATACCGAAGGTGGAGGGCTCTTTCTCCAAAATATGAAAAAGACCGAATGCAGTTTTTTTGAAGACCACACGCTGGAATGCGAAATTATCCGGTTATTTTGATGCACGAGTGTAATTTGGGGGAATATTTCCCGAATAAACTTTCAAATTGTCAAACTGACGTTAGTAATTCATGAATTGTCAGCTTGTCATCAATAACCGTGATATGAACTATGCTACTGTGCAATTATCCGTCTACAATGCAATTATCGCAGGGCTCTTTCGCTTTCTACAATGCAATTATCGTGAGTAATTGCACAAGTGCATCAGAATTACCGATAATTTTGCATGACAGCGTGTTGTCAAAAAACTGCATGAGTTCATTTTCATTTTTGGAGAAAGAGCCCAACACCGAAGGTGGAGGGCTCTTTCTAAAAAATATGAAAATGACCGAATGCAGTTTTTTAAAGACAACACGCTGGAATGCGAAATTATCCGGTTATTTTGATGCACGAATGTAAGTTTGGGGAATATTTCCCGAATAAACTTTCAACTTGTCAAACTGACGTTAGTATTTCATAAATTCTCAGCTTGTCATCAATAACCGTGATATGAACTATGCTACTATGCAATTATCGGTCTACAATGCAATTATCGCAGGGCTCTTTCGGTATTATGAACTATGCTACTATGCAATTATCGCAGGGCTCTTTCGGTATTATGAACTATGCTACTATGCAATTATCGCAGGGCTCTTTCGCTTTCTACAATGCAATTATCGCTGTAATTTTCGATAATTGCATTCTATTTACAAGGGATTTCTGACAGGAGGGAAATATTCGGGGGTAATACCACTAGAGCTCAGATTTAGCCGGATATTTTTTCGTCGTTGTTTTCGAATACTTACTTTCATTGGCAATTTAACGAGAGCTGTTCTGACAAAATCACGAGAGCGTAGCTCGAGTGATTTTGTCTGAACAGATCGAGTTAAATTGCCAATGAAAGTAAGTATGAGAAAACAACCACAAAAAATATCCTGCTAAATCTGAGCTCGCGTGGTATTTGGTACGACAATTCCATGAATTATTGTTATTATTAGACATTGAAAAGGCTGAGGACCGAGGTCCCTTTAAGCCTAATAACCTACTCAACATAATGAACATACTGAAAATAAGGAAACAAAGTTCTATTAAACTTTATTCAACAAACTAAAATAACAATAACTAGAAGAATAATGTTTAGAAAGAACAATTGTTAAAAATACAATTATTATATACAATTGGTTCAGTGGACAATTTCTCCTTTACTGATGCAGATAATGTTTTCGACATTGACATGGATGTTGTTGACACTGTGGCTAATTCATTATCCAAAATTTTATCTCGGAGATTTGTTACAAGATGCGAATGATGCTCATTATCAAGTTGTAAATAGGGCTTTAAAGACTTGGAAGAGGAATGTCCAGTTATTTTAATTAATTCTTGTTCATTAATACCTGCTTTAGCTAAAGTTGACACGGCGCTTGAGCGATGAGAATGATTAGAAATTTTTTTATTCTGTGTATCCAGTCTAATTTTTCCAGCTGAAATTTTCGTCCACTTAAGAATTTCGTTGACTCCTATAGGAATATTTTTGTACCAGCTTCTTGATGAATTATTTTTCCAAAACGGATTGGGAGTTATAAATAATCTATCAGTTGTAATATGGTTCGGTCTATGTGATAATATTTTATAAAACAATGTTACTGGGCATATGCTAGGGTTTTCTATATTTTTTATTAGCCATTTACTATCGCAGCACTTGTTTGAGCCACCCTGACATGTTTTGGAAAAAACTGTATTATATTCAATGCGACCAGTTAAATCACCTTTATTTGATTTTTCTTCTTTAAAATAGTGTACTTTACAAATTGCAGCTTCGCCTCCTCGCCAAGCTAACTCATATGCAGCTATATGAAAAAATCTTTTTAAAAGACCTATGGGACTATTTTCATCCCATATTAATGCCATTTTAACAATTTCACTTTTAGTTAATGCTACTGAACTATTTTTACGTTTTTCTAAATTACCTTGTAAGTTTTTTCGTTTAGAGTTACGTGCATCACGGGATTTCTTAAATACCAAATCAGTGAAAGGGTTGAAAGTAACATTAAACTTTTCGAAATACATGGTTTGCAACATTTTCGCGGTTGTGTTCCACATTGTTTTCACCACGTATTCTTTATAATCTTTCCCATTCTGTTTCTTCATATTAAAGCCCCAGTCCATCAATATTCCTGCCACATTTTCCACTGACTGTTCGGTTTCCAAATTGAAGTTTCGTTGTTCACAAAATTCACTAAATTGATTCCAAATGGAAGAATGACTTTTTTTTGTATTTTCAGGAGTTGATTTTTCGATCTCCCTTATTATTTCTGCCTCGCTAATATTTCCAAATCTCAACATATTTACTGGAATATTAGGTATTTGTTGTAAAATTCTGTTTTCGACATTTACAATTGTCAAACTGATGCAACGCTTGCTAAACGAATAATTGCTAGCGTTGGTAAGGTAACGTAATTTATCCGATATTTTTATCCACTTGCATTTCTGTTCCTTCCTATTTATTCGATAGCAAACTACGATTTTCGTTCTCTCAAATGGGAATTATTATACATGAGTGGAATTGTCGCTGTAATTTTCGATGATTGAATTCCATTTACAAGGGATTTTTGACAGGAGGGAAATATTCTTCAAGATTTGTCTGAAAACGCAATTGTAAGGTTCGCTGACAACAGCACTTTAGAAGCATTCACCACCAGCAAGATTTCTGTCAATGCATTTACATCGGGACATCAACCTGTTGCACAAGATGCGCCGATCAAAAATGACATGGAGATCACTTCGACGGAATGGCTTGATAATTAAGTAGATTTCAATTCCTCCAATACAAAACCAATAAACTATATCTTTCAGGAATCGGTTTTAACTATAATTCAATATAGCTTTGGCATGTCCATGTCTCTACTATTGTCAAGTCAGACCATTAGTTATTTATTTTGTGTTAAAAAAGGATTACCCAGAGCAGCTCAATTATTTCTGTTTTATAAGTTCCAAGTGCATCCAGCAGAATACTACTCTTCTTATGCTTGGTGTACTAATTGTACCTACTGGAGACAAAATAAGTGAAAAGTTTCATATAAATATGGGTCCGAAAATGAGCCGCTTTGAAGATGATCGATTTTCGTTTTTCAAAATATTAACTACTAGCAGAACCAAATACGATAAATTACAGAAGATATTCGATTCATTTTTGACTTCTAGTGGTTTGCAGAAGATGTTTCATATGACCACCGTCCAATTCAATACAATTTCCTTCAATCGTCTAAAAACTTGATTGAACGTCACATGAGAAGGAAGTTGACGATCGGGATAAGCCTCGGCATAAATGCGACGTGCTTCAAAACCACTTCCGTTGGCACGGCCATACATGAAAACGATATCACTCATTTCAATATTAGAATAAGGCATTGCAAATTCAGGAATAATATTTTTTTCTTGACAACAAAGTGAAAGGAAGTAAACAACTCGAATCGGATGCAAAATACTCAATAGAAGTACGTAAATATCATATGAAAAGCAAATGTTTGATGCCAATTGTAATTTTTTTTCCATCAACCGACTAAAAAACATTTTAATTATGAGTTCAGTAAACAAGAGATCTGAAAGACGGAAAAAAATCGAATATCGTATTTGGTTGCGCTAGTAGTTAATTTGGAAACTGAAAATCACTTATATCTCCAAAACGGCTCATTTGCGGATCCATATTTATATGAAATTTTTGACTTATTTTGATTTTGAGATTTATAATCAGCTCCCAAAGTACCGGTACGTTGCTTCCAACACCTCATATATATATATATATATATATATATATATATATATATATATATATATATATATATACAAGTAGAGCAGAATTATTGGTCGGTAAAGCCCGCTTATATGGAAGCAGCCGTTGACACGTGTTTCGGACTCTTTGGTCCTCATCAGAACGGCGTAGCCAAGCATTGGATTGAAAACTTGGAGATGAAAATAGCAACAACAAACGAAATACCGATACTTCTGCTCTAATTGTTTAATGTTTCCCCGCGACTAATTTCTTTGTTGTTGTTTATTTACTCGGTCTGAGATCTCGCGGATGGCATTAATCGATTCCGTGGCAAAGTTTTGACCAAATCTCTCAAACCGGAGAGTTCAAACAATGAGCCACAAATGTGTGATTGTCTTCCGTAGCAGGGGATTTTGTTTGTTGTTGCTATTTTCATCTCCAAGTTTTCAATCCAATGCTTGGCTACGCCGTTCTGATGAGGACCAAAGAATCCGAAACACGTGTCAACGGCTGCTTCCATATAAGCGGGCTATACCGATAATTTTGCTCTACTTGTTTAATATTTCCCCGCGACTAATTTCTTTGTTGTTGTATATATATTTATATATATATATATATATATATATATATATATATATATATATATATATTTATATATATATATATATATAAATATATATATATATATATATATATATATATATATATATATATATATATATATATATATATATATATATATATATATACAGCCATCGCCTTCATTATTCCAATCGTAGAACAATTCAGTCGTTCACAAAAGGTGAGTAGATAAACATCAATTTTCCGTGCACATCTCAAAAACCAGGAAATCAATCTACTAGAGAGTATTTCACAATCTTACAGCAAATCTATGGAATGCTCAGCCTCCTGAAATATTTTCGGTTAACTACGACTTCTAGCATGAATTTCTTGTAATCCTCTTAGGGCACTTGGGAAGAGTAATAAGCTTTCGACATTTTTAGAGTTGCTCATAAAAAACTCAACTACATTTCGAATTTCTGATGATGCTTAGTTATTTAACCTAAATGTATTTATATTGAGTTCATTCATTATAGATATTTTGTATCTATCATGCGAGAAATCGAGGTTTCGTTTCGATTGATGAGAAGCATCATGGAAAAAAAATCACTGACTTAATATGGCACACTTAAGAGCAGAACTTAGATATTTTATGCAGTCTTGAAATTAGGGAACCATACGAAATCTTCAGTTATTCCTGAATCGATGCTTGCATTAAAATAACTCAGTAATTGAAGTGATAATTGTAAGGAAGCAAAAATTCGATTTTTTTCATTCTCTAATTACAATCGGAAAAATTGGTGCAGACATTTTTTTGAAAATAAATCTATATTCAGGTTCTTACGTGTGCTATTTTATTGTAGATGATAAATTTTTAATGAATATTAGTTCCGTTAATTGAATATGAATATCTTTGAAAATAAAGTGTATTTTGGATTGATTGGGCCGATACTTGGTGTAAATTAATAAACATATTAAAACAATGGTTAAAAATAACAATTCACACATTTATTATAAGAAATAACGCATGACGCACGTTTCGGTGGAACTTCACCTTCTTCAGATGCCAATGGCAAACTAACTATGATTCTCTGTTATATCGAAAACAAGAAATGAAAAATTATGTAGAAGGAGTAAATACAAAGATGGTTACAAATAAGTATTAGAAAAGGAAAAACCAATTCTGAACTGCTAGTCAGGTAGTTCGGTAATTTTGAAAAGATTAAGAAGGGGGCTTGAAGTATGATCGATTTGGCTATTCAATAGGAGACCGGAATGCTTGTATTTATTTATCTGTAATGATTCTAAAAAATTAAGTTTAATTCCGTTACTTTCAGCATTTAATATTACAAAATCGAAATTGAATGTGTGATTTTCTTGGATTAAATGGTTTGCATAATGTGAATCCGACTTCTGATTAACAAAGCTACGTTTGTATTCTGAAATTCTAGTTTGAAAACTATACATAGTACTTCCCTACATCCTTTCCAACACAAAATGGCAGCTTTCAATAGTATGGTACATCGTTTAGTAAATATTCCACTTTCAAACGCCAATTTTAACATCGAGAAAAATATAATTAAACAAATTGCCGTAAATAATAATTATAATCCCAATATTATAGACAATATGATAGATAAAAAGTTTTTCAAAAATGCGATTAACCAGGTGTACCCCCTTACTAAAAATAATATCAAATACAGCAGCCTCACTTTCATCGGAAATTCAAGTAAAAATTTTAAATCTCTCTTATCTAAGCACAACATTAACATTGCTTATCATACCGGTAATAATTTAGGAAATCATATATAAAATAATACATCCAAAGTTCATAAAGATAATAAATCAGGAGTTTATAAAATTAATTGTGGCGATTGTGATAAGTTTTACATTGGTAGAACTTTCAGAAGTTTTCAAACTAGAATTTCAGAACACAAACGTAGCTTTGTTAATCAAAAGTCGGATTCACATTATGCAAACCATTCAATCCAAGAAAATCACACATTCAATTTCGATTTTAAAATATTAAATGCTGAAAGTAACGGAATTAAACTTAATTTTTTAGAATCATTACAGATAAATAAATACAAGCATTCCGGTCTCCTATTGAATAGCCAAATCGATCATACTTCAAGCCCCCTTCTTAATCTTTTCAAAATTACCGAACTACCTGACTAGCAGTTCAGAATTGGTTTTTCCTTTTCTAATAATTATTTGTAACCATCTTTGTATTTACCCCTTCTACATAATTTGTCATTTCTTGTTTTCGATATAACAGAGAATCATAGTTAGTTTGCCATTAGCATCTGAAGAAGGTTCCACCGAAACGTGCGTCATGCGTTATTTCTTATAATAAATATGTGAATTGTTATTTTTAACCATTGTTTTAATATAGAGTGTATTTGGGAAAACGAGAACCTGCTAGCATATCTTCATATGAAACTAGAAGACAAAACGTGTTTTCATGAAAAAAACTTCAATTAATAATTGTCCTTATGTCTGTGCTCTAACAAAGTTATAAGATAGTTTAAAACTAGCGAAAATTAAGCAGGTAATCTGAGTATAGTCAATAGGTTTATTGCCAAGATGTCGCCTTTCACTCATCCACATATTCAATTAGTGAGTTGTTTCTAAACTCAGTCTCCAACTCAAGCATAATTCGGAAACTCGAATTTCTCGTAAATGACTTCATAATTTTAATGAGGAGTATGGATTGTGAGACGAAGTGATATAAAGCAATGTTGGTTCATTGTATATCCCTTCATTATTGGAGAAGGTTCAACATACAAAACATAGCGGATAGAGTTCGAATTAAAGTATGATAAAGAAGGAATGATATATTTAGGTAAAAATGTAATTGACAAATGTTGTCTATACTACATGAAGTGAACAAGGAAAATTCATGAATATATTAAAAATAGCATTTTTAAACACTCTGGATATACTTACGAGAGTGCGCTCCTTAAATACTCAATGCGATATTATCTAAAATAAGGTAACTAATTTATATCTTATACCACGCCTTCATTGATTTAGGCATAAAATATGCGCCCTCATGTATCCGAATTTCTTGCGATATTGATTCTGCTAATGGTTAACATTTTCTCTATCCATTGAGAAACAGAGGAAAATCCCAAAGTTTTATGAAAGTACACAATAGCTCGAAATGTGCAATTCAGTTTTTTAATATTCATGAAAGCCAGCTCCATATATAAAAAATGAAAAACTACTTATGAATGATATATGTATAAATATATATATATATATATACATATATATATATATATATATATATATATATATATATATATATATATATATATTTTATATATATATATATATATATATATATATATATATTATAATTTAATATATATATATATATATATATATATATAATTATATATATATTTAATTGGGTTATGGTTGGCAGTGCGAGGTAAATTAAATATCATCAATTCAGTTTCATCATAAATATATTAATAAACGTTTCCCTCCTTCTTCAGTATTAATTTGTCTTATATATTCTGCAAAAAAACATAGAAGTTATGGCAATCTCAAATATTTTCCTAATGTATATGTAATCTAACCTCCTTTTATCTAATATATAGTGTAAAGTTGTTTAAAATTGTGTTATTATATTAATATATGGTCATGGTTGATTTCTGCTGACCATTTTGTTTTTGATTTCTTTGTACTTGTTTGTCATTCATGTCAATGTCATCTCCTGTCAAAGATCGTCATGTGTGTTGTGTTCCGTATGCTTTTCTTCTTCTTTTCGTTTAGGTCTTGTTATAAAATGTATGTAAGATTGGCTCAGGTGTTTGTTGTCTTGTCTGTCGTTTACTGTTTTTTCCAAATTTCGTTGTATGTGTATCATTTCCCATATCTCTCTGTGTTTCAGTTTAGGTTCAACTGTTAAAATCTTCGTTTCGTCGTAGTCAAATTCGTGTTTGTTCAGTGTTTTGTGTTTGTTGAGTGCTGTTGTTGCGGACTTGGTGTATTTGTGTGCGTTAAGTCTGTCATATAGTCTTTGTGATGTCTGTCCGATATATTGTCTATCGCAGTCCTTACATGGGATACTATATACCACATTTGATTTTTTCAATTTCGGTGTCTGTGTCTTTAATTTGCTAAAAATCTGTCTAATTTGGTTTTGTGGTTTGTGGACTGTTTTCATGTTGTGTTGTTTTACTATCTTGTCAATCTCATGTGACAGACTTCTTGTGTATGGTATTGATATTCGTGTCATGTTTTCCTCATTTTCTCTTTGTTTTTTGGTCTCTGTGTTGTAGTTTTCGTGGACTCTTCGTCTGATTAGGGCTGTTATTAATTTTATTTTATATATATATATATATATATATATATATATATATATATATTTAATAACTGAGATTTCTCGCACATCACTTGGTGAAACATCATAAAGAATAAAGTATAAACTTTAAAATAAAAACACTTGGCTTATATTTCACAATATAAAAAATATTTAGATACTGTATTTAGCAGTAACGAAAAGTCGACATGTTTCGAGTTATGAACTCATTATCAAGACTGACTACAGGAGAGTATTACATCCTAATTTATAAAACAGACAAAATCAAAGGTGATACCTGAAAATCAATTCGTTCGTTTACAAGGGGTAATTGACTATTATGGGCGGAACTCATTTCGAGAATTTCAAGAAGGTCAAGGCGTTTTCCTTTGTTACCTGAATGTAACAATTTGGTTTTGTTGAAATTCAGGAAGCGATTGAATTTCATACAATGTTCGGAGAAGCCAGTGGTATTGTTGTTTTGTAAAATTGACTTTTTATGTTCTTCAACACGAATATTTATATTCCTTCCTGTCTGTCCAATATAGAAAGCAGGACATTCGTCGCAAAATATTTTTTAAATACCACTGTTTAACATCGGAGAAAACAGTGGTATTTACAAAATATTTTGTCACTCATTGACATATCTGGTTTATAATTTAATTTGGTAGTGATATATGTCTTCTGTCACTGTGAATTTTATTGTAGTTTTTCGTAAAGTAGGTACCTATCTACTTTCATCTTATAGCAGATTTTACAAAATGAACTTGATTTAGATGAACAAAAACTATTTATAATCAAAATTTCTATTTGCCTACAGTATATCTAGAGAACTTATGAATATAAAGATATCTTAAATCAAAATAATACTTCAGCAAATAAGATATAATATTTGAATTCATACATGTACATGGTGTTCAAGCTGGAAATAGTTCACTACATACGAAACATATAAAGTTCATGTGGAAAATCTTCTTCACGGTATATTTTGATTAAAAATTAATCGTTAATTGCATAACGCAAACTCAATTTCTACCTCAATAGAAATTGTTTCATATTTCTCTCTGGAGAACTGTCAATTCACTTAGGGTACATAATTTTGTTTTCTTAAACGGATTTTGAGTGCCAAGAGACTATGCCACACTCCAGAGTTCAGACTTATAACAAGTTTGGGCCATCAATTTACATTAGGGACTCAAATAGTGGATCGATAGAAAATGGGATGCAACCAGTGGCGTCGTATTCACAATTGAGTTTGTGAAGTAGGCTGTATATGAGATAAGGACATTTACCACGATTAAGTACAATCTAAAAAACGTATATACTATGAGAGATTTTTTACGATTGACAGTTGATTGAAAAATATGAAAGGCAATATGATTTCTGAAATGAAATCTTTGGAACTTATGAATATTATGTAGGAAATATTAGAATATTCTCAAAATTTTTCGATACTATTGAAATTTTGATGATTATTGATTAAAAAATGATAACAGTTGTTTTAAGAGATTCATACTAAACTGTTGCAACAGTCTCTCAATAAATGTATATTGTGAATTTATTTCAATATAACATGATAACGTCGAAGAACTGAATTAAATTCCACTCCTCCATTTTGTTTTTCATCGATTCTGATTAGAGTGTTTATAGAAGAAATAATAAATATATCGTTATGTTGAAGTTACTGAATTTATATCTTCCCTGGATTTGGTCTTTTGTAGTTAGTAGAAAGTTGAAACATTAATACTGCTACAATGATTTTTCCTCATTTATAGTGAGATGAAATTGTGATTACTAGCATTCACAGGACTTAAATTTGCTAATATAGATAATTTGAGAGACATAATATGTGAAAATTCTATCCTTTTATAATATATGAAATTATTCCGAAGATTTGAAATGATATTTTTGAGCGACTAAATATTATGCACGTGAAGGAAAGAATAAAAAAAGTAAGTAAGACTTTGTGATACTAACTAATTTAAACAGCTACTGAACAGCAGACTGAGATGTTTTTTTTTCGAAATAACTGCAACAAGCAATAATTTTTTTGCATATGGCTTCTAAAAGCTGCTAATCCTTATGAAGTATACACAGTATATACGTACTAGCAATACCTCTCTAATGATGTACCATATTTGGTAGTCAGAGCTCTTCCTCGTGCAGAATAGGCCTCCAAATATTCTTCATTTTATGTGGATGAAATGCACCAGTTTCACTAATTATTTATAGAGTTTTTGGTATTGCTAGATCAGGTTTGAACTCTAGATTTACGAAATTTGGTGAGCTGACCACCAGGTTACTTGAGTCTGCCCTAGGATCTGAGAACCTAATTGAATCGGTGATGGTTGAAAGGGTACTAAGTCCATTTTTCATTGAAATTGTATATGTTATGGATTTCTATACCAAATTATATCCCCGACCGTTTGGTGTTGAAAGGAATTAAGTCCCATTCTAGGAAGCACTAATAATACGTACGTACTGAAAGTTGAAAGGTACTAAGTCGCGGACTCTGAACAGGAGGTTGATGAATAATTTGTCGTGTTTTTGCTTCATAAGTAGATACTTGTTTATCATTTGGTATGTTTGTAAGAATTATTGTTAATTTCTATGTGTTATTTCTCCAATAAAGTATATTAGTTTAATCATAACTACTTAATTTCGTTTTACTGATTGTCGAATGGAACTAAGTCCTTCCTTTAAAAAAATAATAAAAAATACAAAAATTGGAAATAATAATAATTTCTCTGTAGATAAATGATTCCTCACCCATTTACTTTTATTACGCTGACTGCATGTATCAATGAAATGAAATAAATAACTTTTAAACATATTTTTTCAATTTACTCAAAACTTTCATTTTTGGACTTAGTACCCTTTCAACAATCACCGATTCAATTTTATGTGTACTTTTCAGGAAAATGCTATGCATCTTGTCAGGTTACAATTCAGAGACTTAAAACTTCACCATGTAGGTATTTTGTATAATCCTGAGATGTAATGCCACTCTAAAGTTTCGCCCTCTTAATCAAATGAACCGTTTAATATTGGTGATTTAGGTCGATTATAGAGAGATTAACAGAAACTGTGGGTAAGAAAAATAGTACGTGGAAAATGTCAAGAGGCATGCTATAACAGCAAGGAGTGTTAAACGATGTTAAGGGATAAGTCACTTGAATCATAGCTTCATGGTAGAACTCCAGATTGAATGTTAAGAGCAATAAAACATATCCGGGTGTGATCCAAATCAATTTTTGTCACTTTCAGTTGTAGGAAAGAGAACAGCTCAGAAGAGAAAACAAGATTCGACTGAAAAATCTTTATTTCTTACTTAACATATCTTTCTAAAGAAATATTCCTTTAATCAATAGTTTCTGATCTAAACGCATAACTGGAGTTCAGCATCAGCATCTACCTAAAGCATCTTTTCTGCTATGTGTATTTTAATAGCAATTTCATATTGGATATCTCATCAAACTCTTCAAAGTTAAAGACTCCATTACAAAATATTTCATTTTAAACTCATATTTCATGCTGTGCATATTTTTTTATGTGAATCGTACTAATAAACATTCAAAAGAGGATGATTCGTTCTGAAAATATCTAGGAGATATGTTAAGATCTCTTTCGACCATTTAATTTAGGCATAAATAAGAAATTACTCTAGGTGAGAACGTTGGGGCTTGAGCCAACTGAATTGTTTCCATTTATATTTAGTGAATGGGAACACTGTTATTTGTGTCTTAAATGAGACTCGGGCGAAGGCAATAAGGATTCTCAGATGTTAACCTCGTTTTATCATGATCTATCAGGTCGAGAGCGTTGTAGACATCCGAAAATTAAACAAGAATTGTTTGAAAGATACGACTCTCATAAAATACTAGCTGAATAATCTGAACTTCAATAGTTTAATTGAAGTGATAAACATTTTTGAGACAACCAAAAATTCATGAAAGTGTTCGAAAACGCTCTAAAAATTTTATGGAAATTCTTCATCTAAAACAGATATTCAAATATTTTGATTCCTCATTTTTAATGCTTGCTTTTGCGATATATCCTATACTTCCATGAAAAATAATTGATTTTATAGTTTCTAAGATGGATCACCAGCAACAATTTACATTTATGTCCATCTATGTGACATTGTGCATTTAATATAAACATAGGTATCAGTCAGTCATTGCGACATTGAAATTCTTAAATAAAACGAGGTAGATACTCATCTTTATAGTTAAAATCATACCGATTTCATCCTGTATATCAGCTTGAAAGTGTTTACGTTTGGATTTCTCAGAAGGAATGTTGATATAACATTTTACGGTTGCACTATCGGCCATTCTGCCATAAAGTTACCCAATATGTATGTTTGAGTTTCGTAAGAGGTCGGTAGGTCAGGTTCAAGTTGTATGTGTGAAAATGTTGACCATGTTTACCCACAACGTAAATACTTTTCTTCATGAACGATGTATGTACCAAGATGTGCAAATATATTCACCATGTGGGCAACTAAGATATAATTTTGATCATGTGGATGAGACGGATGCCTTATATAAGTACATAATAAAACTACGGATTACGGTATCATGTCTATTTGAGCATAAGTTACAGTTTCAATTAAATCTAAATGAGAAAGTGTCGATAATTCTGTTAATCCGAAGAAATTATCTTTAAAAACTTTTCCCTAGTTTTCAATAAAAGCAAAATATGGTCGCTTAGAATAGATAGCATTTCAACATAATTTTTGTTAACGGTATTTTATTGATTTGAATTATGAGGAAGTAGTTTTCTATTTCTTATGAAAATTGTAATTTTTCTTCCGAGAGAAGGAATTTTTTTTTATTTGTTACTTTATTCAATATCAATATTTTTTTTATAAAAGAAGATACCAGGTTCGAATCCCTTGTGGGATATAGATATCGTGAATGTTCATGACTGTCAGAAGTTATCATGTAATTGTAATACCTGGCTGGTATACACAGATTATGAGCCAATTAGTGTAGATGGTGCAACACATGAGAATTATTCGCTTGTTGATAAATTGGACGAAATTTTCTGCTTATTTTGGGTGCCAAATTTTCTTGATTTCGATGAAAAATATTTAACTTCCATCTTGAATGATTTTCTATTAATAATTCACGTGGAGCGCAAAATATGTTGAGGAACACGAAGCGAAACAACGGAAATATTTTTATTTTTCCGCAATTCAAAAACTTTCGTCTTACTATTATCATGCACGAAAAGTATGGCAAACTAATATCGTAATGACATGAAAGCTTTTAATGACAAAACTAGACGTGTGGATAATTTCGGTCATTATACGATTAATTGGTTTCATGCATGAGTATTCAGTCAACAAAATTGCATTGACGCCATGTCTAATTGCTATAATTAGTCCTTTTTCGAATGAGTGATACACTGAATGTTGCAGTTAATAATCATAAATATTTCAAACAGTAGTTTGAGAACATGAACAAATTTAAATCAGATATATTTGAAATATCTGAATATATATATATATATATATATATATATATATATATATATATATATATATATACTATATATATACTATATATATATATTATATATATATATATATAATTACTATATATATAATATATATATTATATATATATATATATATATATATATATATATATATATATACTATATATATAATATATATATATATATATATATATATATATATATATATATATACTATATATATATATATATATATATATTATATACTATATATATAATATATATATATATATATATATATATATATATATATATATAAAATTTTTTCGAAAATTGATTATTAACGTAGTTACAGGGTGTTAAAGTAGGATTTTATCGACAGTTTTTTTGCACCAGCTTTTGTCACACTCATAATATTTCGACGAGATCTCGTATTTGGGGCTTTATCGGGATGAGGAAAACAAATCTGCTCAACGTATTTTCTCATTTTGAAGGGAACGCCACATACGAGCCTATACTTCCATTCAAATGGTCCCAATTTTTTTGTTCTCCTAACCTTCTGACGTGAAAAAAGTATACAACTTTTGTTTCGATAAATCTAACCGTTTTCGAGAAAAATGCTAATATAACATTGCTTGCATGTGATGAATACGAAATCCTTTTAATTTATTTTCAACCTCAAACATAGCATCCTGGAAACATGCGCTGCGGTTGCCGTAGAAATACGTTTGGGGAGAATTAGTTTTGACAGTTAGTAATTTTTTGAAAATTTTATGTTACGCTGATTGTGGTCAGTGATAAATACTAAAAAAAGCGTCCTCAACTAATAAAGAATGGTTAACCAACAAAATCATAAGGTAAAAATACATAAGTTTTTAGAACAATAAATTGAACATTCAAATCAGATGTTCAAAGTGACGTCCTTCTTCTTCAATGCATAAATTAATTCTTCTTAAAAAATTCCGACGAACTCTATGGAATATTCCTTCCTTTTGCCATATTACCTCACAATTAGCAACAATTCTTTCTCTCAGCTCTTCGACCCTATTCACAGGTGTCCTGTATACAAGCATCTTCAGGTAGACCCAAAAAAAGAAATACATTATTTCCACGGCAACCACAGCCCATGTTTCCAAAGGATGCTATGTTTAAGGTTGAAAATACATTAAAAGGATTTCAAATTCATCACATGCCAGCAGTGTTATATTAGCGTTTTTCTCGAAAACGGTAAGATTTATTGAAACAAAAGAAGTATCCCTTTTTCACGTCAGAAGGTTAGGAGAACAAAAATATTCAGTCAAAAGTCGCATACAGTGTAACACAAAAAAGTTGGGACCATTTGAATGGAATTATACGCTCGTATGTGGCGCCCCCTTTAAAATGGGAAAATACGTTGGGCAGATTTGTTTTCCTCGTCCCGATAAAGCTCCAAATACGAGATTTCGTCGAAATATTATGAGCGTGGCAAACGATAGTGCAGAAAAACTTTAAATAAAATCTAACTTTAACACCCTGTAACTACGTTAATAATCAATTTTCGAAAAATTTTTAGGAAGAGGTACCATTTATTTTCGGTCTAGAATTCTATGAATTTTTTGCTCATAATTTCCGGATACCCTGTATAATATATATATATATATATATATATATATATATATATATATATATATATATATATATATATATATATATATATATATATATATATATATATATATATATATATATATATATATAAATATATATATATATATATATATATATATATATATATATATATAAAAATATATATATATATATATATATATATATATATATATATATATATATATAAAAATATATATATATATATATATATATATATATATATATATATATGTATATATATATATATATATATATAGAATAAAGTATAAACTTCAAAATAAAAACATTTGGCTTATGTTTCACAATATGAAAAAATATTTAGATACTGTATTTAGCAGTAACGAAAAGTCGACATGTTTCGAGTTATGAACTCATTATCAAGACTGACTACAGGAGAGTATTGCATCGTAATTTATAAAACAGACAAAAGCAAAAGTGATACCTGAAAATCAATTTGTTCGTTTACAAGGGGTAATTGACTTTTATGGGCGGAACTTATTTCGAGAATTTCAAGAAGGTCAAGGCGTTTTCCTTTGTTACCTGAATGTAACAATTTGGTTTTGTTGAAATCCAGGAAGTGATTGAATTTTATACAATGTTCAGAGAAGCCAGTGGTATTTTTGTTTTGTAAAATTGACTTTTTATGTTCTTCAACACGAATATTTATATTCCTTCCTGTCTGTCCAATATAGAAAGCAGGACATTCGTCGCAAAATATTTTGTAAATACCACTGTTTTCTCCGATGTAAGATTTTCTTTATTATTGACCAAGAATGACTTCAAGTCTTAATTTATTGGGAAGTATTTTTGTTCTTCATTAATAGTTTGCGTGGTAATGAAGAACAAAAATACTTCCCAATAAATTATGTGCCTAATTTGAGTAGCAAAATATGTAACAGACTATCGAAAAATAACGTTGAAACAATTTGTACAAATAAAAGAAACTTGAAGTCATTCTTGGTCAATAATAAAGAAAAATCTAACATCGGAGAAAACAGTGGTATTTACAAAATATTTTGCGACGAATGTCCTGCTTTCTATATTGGACAGACAGGAAGGAATATAAATATTCGTGTTGAAGAACATAAAAAGTCAATTTTACAAAACAAAAATACCACTGGCTTCTCTGAACATTGTATAAAATTCAATCACTTCCTGGATTTCAACAAAACCAAATTGTTACATTCAGGTAACAAAGGAAAACGCCTTGACCTTCTTGAAATTCTCGAAATAAGTTCCGCCCATAATAGTCAATTACCCCTTGTAAACGAACAAATTGATTTTCAGGTATCACCTTTGCTTTTGTCTGTTTTATAAATTACGATGCAATACTCTCCTGTAGTCAGTCTTGATAATGAGTTCATAACTCGAAACATGTCGACTTTTCGTTACTGCTAAATACAGAATCTGAATATTTTTTTATATTGTGAAACATAAGCCAAGTGTTTTTATTTTAAAGTTTATACTTTATTCTTTATGATGTTTCACCAAGTGATGTGCAAGAATTCAATCTCAGTTATATATATATATATATATATATATATATATATATATATATATATATATATATATATATATACGTATATATATATATATATATATATTTAAAAATATATATATATATATATATATATATATATATATATATATATATATATATAATATGCCAAATATTGGTATCACAGATTGTACTTGATGAAAAAAATTTGGGTAAATTCAGTCCAAAATTTAGTGAAGCTTTGGGAAAGAGAGTAACGAAGAGGCGTATAAACTAATCATTATTTTGACCTCCTAGGATTCTATGAAAAATGTATGAATCCTCTTTGAAGGATTCTTGACCCCAAAAACTCCTCCAAATTCGCCTTGTAAGTTTGCAAGCAGTGACTTACTTAACGCCATGAGTAAACTCCTTAAAAAACTCATGGCAGACCAGTCGACCCCGGGGTTTGAACCTGGAACGTTCCAAATAGGGGCCATCCATAAATTACGTCACACGTTAAGGGGGTGGGAGGGGGTCGACGAAGTGTGACATTGTGTGACAAGGAGGTAGGAGGGGTCCTAAATTTCGTGACGTCACATCAGCTTATGCTGATAAAAAAAAAAATTGTACAAGAAGAAGCTTATAACAACCCAAACGAGAACGAAGTGGCTGCTATACCAGTTATAAAAAATTTATCTCAAAGGAGTGGGTTCAAAGTCGATTTTGACTCAAGATTATTAAGTTTGTATCTTTAATTAATATAATTCTATTAATACTTTTTGTTTTGTTAACTTCTTTAATTAATATAGTCAATCGGTTTTTGTTTTAATTTCTTTACTTAATTTAATTAATCGTTTTTTGTTTTGTTAATTGTTTGATTTGATGTTAATTTTATTAAAAAATTATTTTAATGGAAATAAAACTGATTTCGGAACCGCTTTTTTTCATTCAATAATTTCTAGATGTAAATTTGCAAAATATGTGACGTCACACTTGGGAGGGGGGAGTCTCACAAATGTGACCAGCTGCGACAAGAACGGGGGAGGGACAAAAAAGCATGAAATTCATGTGACGTAATATATGGATGACCCCATACTAGCCAGCTTACATAAGTACTAACTATAGAGTAGCTCTTCATTGCACCTCTAGATTGAACTACAGGGTTTGAATTTTCGAAATTTCGTACGTACATTAGGCTGATACTAGAAAGTGTAGTTTGGTAGTTTCAACTATGTTTTTTACCACCGTGATTTTAGTATTGTTTGACATTTTATTAGTTTTGAACATATTTAAAAAAAGGTAATTAAACTAGAATTCTCACACAATTTTAATGGGTTAGTTGTTCGTGTTTGGTCCAGTCATGTTCTCGTTCAATTTAACTCCTTTCATAATGAAAATATGAATTCATTTTACTCACAACTAAAAAGAAAATCTTCAGCACAACTACAAGAATATAGATTCTTGGCATTATATAATAAGCGGCTTAGATTAATCTGCTGGAAAAGATTAAACTTTCAATATTTCTCGGATGAAGAGATAATCTTGTTTATAATCCCTGCTTGGACGACTATGATCTCCAGACTTTTGCTTTGTTGCGCTGCTGCTATCTCGATTTCTCCCTTCGCCGACACTTTCCAACAACGTCGGAAAATGTTGCAACGGCGGTCTACAGTTTCTATATCTGTCTACTACATGTCCGCCAAAAGGACACTAATTCGGGTAATAAATCGAGGTCGGTTCAGATTGTCGCTTCAGCAGTGTCCCCAGCGACGCGAACTTCAGATTGACGGTTTCCGTTCGAGAAACTCTTGCATTGTTAAATTACGCGTGGAGGTATTCTAACATAAAATCTTACAGATGACTACTAGTGCAAACACGTTTCCTTTACATTTATGATATATATCTCAAAACTTTCCATTGAAAGAGTATGATTGTTTCATTTCAATACCCCATTTGTGGCATGAGAATTCTATTGTAAAAGAAAAACATATTTATTGTTATAAAATGAGCAATACTTTATTGAATAAGGTGAAGTGTATTGTATATTCTACAATATCTTATTTATTTAGCTTTTCACTATTTCACCGTGAAGCGTGAAGAAAATGAAGTTCCTTTTTGCTCTTCATGATGCAGAATATAGATGAGGTATATATTTATATATATATATATATATATATATATATATATATATATATATATATATATATATATGATATTGGATATATTCTCGACCGTAACAAATCAACATTCAAGCAATTATATCGGGAAGCGGTCAGTGTTGATTGAAATCTCAATTATTCTCGATATTTCGCCATTTATTTTATGGCTTCTTCAGGAGAAGCTACAAAGTATAATGTTACAATAAAATATATATCAAGAGATCTTCTCCCATTACTTACAGAGATTATTAACATACACACATATTAAAATAATAAAAAATAAAAACAATAAACATGGACTATCACAGATAGAACAGCAAGGAGTTAAACTTTATCTAGAATATTACAGTATATGCCACTAAGTTGATTTGTATCCGTTTTATAGCTTAGTGCATTTTGTGTTTTTACAATATGGTACATTTCAAGAAAAATACGATTTTTATAATTATGATTTTCGTTTAAAATCTTTACATCTTCGAATTTAAAATGATGTCCTGTTTTCAAATGATGATCTGTAAGAGGACATGATCCTTTTTCTATCTTGCAATCACTTCTGTATTGCGTAATTCTTTGTGTCAACCACTGATCAGTTTGTCCTATATAGCATCCATTACAATTGCAGCAGTCTATTTTATAGATGACATCACTTTTAAATAGTGGTGGAGTGACGTCTTTCAACTTTGAAAATACTTTTTCATTAGTCAAGGTGTTATGTTTAACTATGCTGATGTCTTTGTACTGTTTAAAAAGTGCTATAATTCAAGCAACACACACCGCTACCCGATACAAGTGCGTGAATATATATATATATATATATATATATATATACATAATACATATATATATATATATATATATATATATATATATATATATATATACATAATACATATATATATATATATATATATATATATATATATATATATATATATATATATATATATATATTGATATGATATATTTTTGAGAGGAAAATATTTTCTTAGGAAAATAAATTCAACCCTAGATAGAATTAATTTTTATGAATGTACATGCTGAAGTAATTTTCATGAAAAAATATTGATTCCCAAAATAATTTCTGATAGTTACTATCAGATAAACCTGATATGTGGCAAAGGATATGACATTTGTGACAATTAAATTTAACGAAATACAAAAAAATACATTTTTATTTCAATCAATATATGTATATATATTCATATATATATATATATATATATATATATATATATATATATATATATATATATATATATATATACATATATATAAAAATATTTATATATATATATATATATATATATATATCTATATATATTAATTAAATATATATATATATATATATATATATATATATATATATATATATATATATATATATTGATAGAATTGAAAATGTATTTAAAATTCCATGTTTTTTGTGGGTTCTATCGTTCAGCTATTCATTGCTCCTCTAGATTGAATTGAAGGGTTTGAAATTTCAAAATTACGTACGTACATTTTTAATTCAATCACTATATGTATGTATATATATATATATATATATATATATATATATATATATATATATATATATATATATATATATATATATATATATATATATATATATATATTCTAACTAGCTAAATAAATGATGAATACAGATGTCAAAGGTTCGTTTAATCACACTAGATATGAAGCACGGAGAACCTATATGTTGAAATTATTAGTCTATGGGTTATGTCCTGAGGAAATAATCTTTTTTAAAAGTAGCCATAAAACTTGTTTTTTCGACTCTAGGACTGACCGGAGTTGACGGTCGGCCAAGCGTACAAATTTACTTTCATCTAGATGCCATCCTCGACGAAAAAATACTAAACACTCCATGATGAAGTGTCATTATCCTTGTGTATTTAGTCCAAGATGAGGAAAAAATTCACTCTTTGGGGTCTCTCATCATCTAGAAAAAGGTCGGACAACCAAGTGTAGCTCAACATTTGAAAGATATTGCTTGATTATATCGAATAGTTGTATGTACTACAGATAAGCAGCTTTGAGGAGCTTTTTGTTAATAATGAATTTCTGGCTGAAGCTACAAGTTCAATATTTTTAGTTATTTATTTCGGTGCACACGAATTGCCGTCGATTTTGCGAGAGTGACTGAATTGCGGTCAAAATTTTTGTGCCTACCTGAGGAGCCCTAATCTCCAACCGAACTGCGGTCAGAAACTTATTTAGGGGCAAGAGGGTAAATTGAAAGTAAAAGTTCTAATTTTTATAAAGATATATATATATATATATATATATAATATACAAAACATAGAAATTATACAATACTACAGACTACATATACATGCATATACATCATAAAACTACTTCACTAAACTTATAACTAACACATTTTACAAAATTATACCTACTAATAATATCTTTTTTATTGTACTGACCAATTTTGTTGTTAATGAACTCTTGTTTATCTAATACATTTTTTCGCACAAATCTCGCTTTATTATCAATAACAGAATTTATTTTAATATAAGTATCTGTTTGAATGCTTTTTAACGTTTCTATAAAAAGATTGATGTTGGGGTGCGGAGAGCTGCAGGTTCTGCTAAACTTTCGAATCTTCATCGATGTAAGTTTCCACTAAATAATCGACAAATTTGTCAATTCTATCGTCTCCAGTAGGTTTATCTGACATAAAATCTTCTACAAAACAATCTCCCACTTCCTCTGGTGAAAGGAAAGTTAATCCAAAGACGTGTTTTAGCCATTGTCCTATTTCGGAATCTATGTTCTTATATTCTGAACTTAAACCAAGATTTTGTATTTTGCGCCACCTAATAATAATTCAAAACAATAATTATTTCATAAGTATACATCATAATATGTAATAAAACTTACCAAGACTGAGCAAGATGAAAACGACAACCGGTTACTTTGGCTTCTGAAAATTTTTTTGAAAATATAGAGTTCAAAGTATACACTTTTGCACTACACGTTTTGTTGGTACAACACCACACCACTTCACCATATTTTTTTAAATCTCGATACTTCCGAAACTTTTGATTTTCGAAAATTAGCAAGGGATTTCCACGCTCGCTCAACATATGTTGTAATTCCATACTGTCTCTATAAATTTAAGAGACAAACTAAAATGTTTTGGTGATTACCTTAAATTTATACGTCACCCCTTCTCTTTGAGACAGATTATCATTTTACTTTTCTTTGAATTTTTGTCAACAACATCGTTAGGCCAATTTTTACCATACTTCTGGTTAACCGCCTAATACATGATATGTATAGAGATTTAAGATAAAAAGATTAACCATCCAAGCAATTCAGTCGTCGAAAACAACCACCTAAGTACCCTTCTACCTGATTCAAATTTTGACCGCAATTCGTGTGTCCCCATTTATTTAATAACGAACTATGACTTGCATTTGAATATATATACATATATATATATATATATATATATATATATATATATATATATTATATATATATATATATATATATATAATATATATATATTTATATATATATATATATATTTATATAATATATATATATATATTTTTTAACTTTTTTAAAAAGTTTTGATAAAGCCAAGAATGTCGTGGCGAAACGTCAACTTTTTAATAAAATCAAGTTTTTTAAGATTCAACAAGCCTGTTATTGCTAATAATTATCAAGAGATTAGAAATAGTTCACAGGCAACAACAATTCGAATAAATAATTATATATATATATATATATATATATATATATATATATATATATATATATATATATATATATATATATATATAGTAGATAATGAGGAATGTGAAAATATATTTGTGGAATTCTGGACTTCCATTGTCTATAAAAATATATCTGAAACAAAAATAAAAGAAAAGAAAATTTGATTAGTAAGTGGCAAGAAAAGAAAATAGCTGAAAAATTAAATTCAATGAATTAGTAGTATCTGAAAAAAGGAATGAAATAATATTAGTAAATAATAAGTTGGAAAATGGTGAAAAAATAAAATTATACAATATACACATGTATATGTATAATTTTATTTTTTCACCATTTTCCAACTTATTATTTACTAATATTATTTCATTCCTTTTTTTCAGATACTACTAATTCATTGAATTTAATTTTTCAGCTATTTTCTTTTCTTGCCACTTACTAATCAAATTTTCTTTTCTTTTATTTTTGTTTCAGATATATTTTTATAGACAATGGAAGTCCAGAATTCCACAAATACAGAAGAAACATTGTCGAAACCATTCAAACTAACACATGTGAAAATATGTTGAGATATATAGTTTACTATTGAATATATAAAAAAGCACGTGCGTACAAATTAGGTACACATGTCAGAAGTGAAACTGCTTTGGCAAAGTAATTGTTGAATCTTTTCACTTCTGAAATTAAAATTTATGAAATATTTTTATTTTATATTTTATGAAAAATAATATATTTTCTCAAATGACGAGTGTCAAATTTAAATGCCACATGTTATTTGTAAATAATAAAACTTCCTAATCTTCAAACGAATTATAATAAAAAAATGTAACTTAACGAAAAGATAACAAATATATTAGTTACTCTGAACAACTGCTTAGTATAGGATAATTTACAAATTTATCACAAAATGTTTATTCATAAATTTAACTCACTGTATGATAATGTAAATAAATAAAAAAGATCTGCGTTTACTGTAGTACAAGACGTTATCCGACAGAATTGCCATGTAAAGTTCTAATATTCAACTACTGAACGAATACATCAACAAATAGCGTTTATTATTTCTTGATCTTCCTTTCTCTCTCAATCTCTCACTCGCTCTCTCGCTCCATGGCTATGTGCTTCATGCTACGTTCGCTCTTTCTCACTTTCTCTCAATTGGTTTAATCGCTCTCTCCCTCTTTTTGGACAAAAACGTCCCACCTCCGTTTCATCCGTAAAAATTTAACCCTCATGCGCGCAAAAAGATGGCCGAAGTTCAACTTAGTTTAGATCGCGAACATCTTCATAAGGAGTAGAGATATAGTAGAGTAAAACAAAATATAAACACAATGAGTATTCAATACATTACTCTCATTAGGCTGATATGGAGGCTTATTAAAAAATATCAATAGAAATCAATATAAGAAATGTTTATTGTAAATAAAACTTTTCAGTTTTCGATTTGCACTATATTTTGTTAACATGACAATTATTTAGCCAAACACAGTGGCTTCTTCAGATGTATAAAGCATACTAACTTTTAGAACGAGAATATTGAAAGATGAAGGAAGGGAATATACAATAAGAATGGGAAAAACCTAAACGTAATCACTTCGCAGGTAGAAAGTACAAACTGTTAATGACTTGGGTAATACACAACAGGCACAAATATTCAATATTACATCTAGAAAAGATTTAACAACTGTGAATTATTAATATCTAATTGGTCATTTAACAAATTATTGAATTTTTTCATAGTATTGATTCAAGAGCTTCTAATAAATTGAGTTTATACCCTTTTTTATATGTAATCTTTCAAATTCACGATTAACAAAACTAAATTTGAATTTACTACGTTTATTATCACAAAATATTTTGAAAAATATAACACTGCGATTGCAATTTCGGTCACTAGACCATCATCGGGCAGATTGAGTTAAGAACTGAATACAGAATAATTATAGACTTGCGCTTACGGGTGGTAAAGGATTATTGCAGGTACCTAAATAGACAAGAGGAACATATTTCAAGAAGGGCTAATCGAGTGAATTTCACAAATTGGTACAATACAATGTTCTTAGAAAAGTCATTATTGTTTAAATACACTAAATATAGGAGAATATATCAAGTCAATCTGGCCGTTCAGCAAGATATCTTTTGCATTATTATTGAGTTTAAAAATTTCTAATGATTCTAAGTAAGTAAGTTTGGTTCCTTTCGGTAATTTGTGCATGATTTGAAAATTATCTATTTGTGGAAATGGGTGGTGGTTTTCACGGCAATGATTTGAAAACGTTGAATCCGTTTTATTTTTCAAAAAAAGATTGTTGGTGTTCTTTAAATCTTGTCTTGAACGATCGACCAGTCTGACCTATATATACTCCTTTACATACAGGACAAATCAACTTATAAACTCCTGAACTTTCAAATTTTGAAGTTATGTCTTTGGCATTGAATAAAAATCCTGAGAGCTTTGTCTTAGGTTTGAAAGCAATTTTAATATTACATTTAGGTATGACATTAGCAAATTTTTCTGTTAGAGGGCCAAAATATGTTAAAGATGTGAATTTTTCCGATTTTTCTACTTTTAATTGGGGATATATGCTGTTGTACGCTAGTTGATTACGTTTCTTGTTTATCATTTTATCTACCAAACTTGTATGAAAAACATTATTTGACGCAATTAGTTTTATAGTCGAAATTTCTTTCGCTAAATTTGTTACGGATAATGGAATTGAAAACGCTCTGTGGATCATTGAATTAAAAGCTGAATGTTTATGGGAAAGAGGATGATTTGAATCCGACGGAATACATATATCCGTGAAAGTTGGTTTTCTATATATATCGAAACTCAAAGTATTATTATTATGAAAGATAGTTAAATCCAAGAAGTTTATTTGTCGATCCAATTCTTTTTCAATTTTGAAGTTTATATTTGGGTGAATGCTATTAATATAATTCAAAAACTGATCTAATTGTCTCGCGGTGCCCTTAAAACAAGCAATTACAATAATTTGAGAGTTCAGGAGTTTATAAGTTGATTTGTCCTGTATGTAAAGGAGTATATATAGGTCAGACTGGTCGATCGTTCAAGACAAGATTTAAAGAACACCAACAATCTTTTTTGAAAAATAAAACGGATTCAACGTTTTCAAATCATTGCCGTGAAAACCACCACCCATTTCCACAAATAGATAATTTTCAAATCATGCACAAATTACCGAAAGGAACCAAACTTACTCACTTAGAATCATTAGAAATTTTTAAACTCAATAATAATGCAAAATATATCTTGCTGAACGACCAGATTGACTTGATGTATTCTCCTATATTTAGTGTATTTAAACAATAATGACTTTTTTAAGAACATTGTATTGTACCAATTTGTGAAATTCACTCGATTAGCCCTTCTTGAAATATGTTCCTCTTGTCTATTTAGGTACCTGCAATAATCCTTTCCCACCCGTAAGCGCAAATCTATAATTATTCTGTACTCAGTTCTTAACTCAATCTGCCCGATGATGGTCTAGTGACCGAAATTGCAATCGCAGTGTTATATTTTTCAAAATATTTTGTGATAATAAACGTAGTAAATTCAAATTTAGTTTTGTTAATCATGTTAAATTATCACGTAGTAACGACGGATTCCATCAACTATTTTTCAAATTCACTATTGAAAATATAATTATGTTCCAGGACATGTAATGCATAAGTGGAATCTAATTTTTTCTTGTCCTAACTTCTTTTATGTTCTGATAACATCCAAAGTTCCTGACAGTTTGGCCAACATATACTTTAGGACATGAACCACAAGTTAGCTTATAGATCCCTGCCTTATTTTGTTGTGTAGTTTTATCTTCTGAGTTTTCAATATCTTTTCCAATTGTATTCTGAGTTTTAAATGCTATTTTTAAATTTCGATTGGACAAAAAGTTTGAAATTTTGAGCAATGAGTCACCTATATAAGTTAATAATTTAAAGTTTTCATCATTATCTATTACGTTCGGATATACTTGAAGAATGGCTGCCTTATACAATCTTCTTTTTAAAATATTATCTATTATTTTTGGAGGATATCCATTATAGTATATAATATTTTAAATAAGATATAGCGAAAATCGAAAACTGTAAAGTTTTATTAACAATATTATAATGGATTTTCACCAAGTATCGGCACAATCAATTATTTATCAAGAAACGTTTGTTGAAACTTAATTTCCACTATATTTACAACTAAATGACAACTGTTTTGACATTACAGTTTCTTCATCAGATTTAGTTATGAACTAATTCTTAGAATATATCACAGTTCTTATATATTATCTGAAATGTTCTACTAATAGGTATTAATAACAGGGGGTTGTATTTTTGATTCGGTATAACAGGTATTGACTTATTTGGATCAATAAGTCAATATATGTTATACCGTTTCATTGTTAAATTTCTCTAATTGTGCTGATTTGTATACCGCACTTATAAATTGAGAATAACTTCACTGAAGAACAAAAAACTTTATCAAAATGTTATGAGGATGACTTTTTGAAACAGGAAAAGGTCCTTTTTTTCACTTTGTGCCATCTTTACCTATGTCGAATTTCTCAATAGGAACTTATTTTGAGTTTCATAGAAACTTTAGTTTACATATCGAAAACATTAATGTCTTCTTATTGAGATTCCTCATAGTATTCATCATCACTGAACCCATGATCGGTTTCTGAATCTACAGACATCGTGCCAAATTGGTCTTCAGAATCTGACTCATCAGGTTAATCAAAATCTATAATATGTACATCTAGATTCCATTCATCATCTTCAAACATTAGAGTATAGTTCTTCAACATCTTCTGATTTAGAAAAATTGATAATTTTTACTCATAGCGAAAAGCAACAAAAAAAACAATAAGCCACATTTTTTGATGATTCTTACGAAGAGACCGAATAAACTAAAATGACTCAGTTTGTGAATGCATTGTTGAGCTGTTTCTGCCAGGTACATACTCGAACCATTTGGGGTTTAATGATGATAACGTAAAACGAGCTCCGCTTCTTCGTTCTGAGAAACTTTGTAGAACATGTTGCTTGAAGAATACGCTAAAACTCAACATCATAACACCAGAGATTTTAAAAATATATGTATAAAAGCAGAGCATGTATCTCCTGCATAAATACGAAGCTCACGAAAATTTCTCTCTCGAGAATAATATGATGTAGTGCATTTTAAAATCATAAGTGAAAATAACTATTTAGATTCTCTGATGAGTTAATAAGTAGAATATCTCAAATTTTCATTTGAAATATGAGTTTCGCTGATAGTTAATAAGTTATAATTGATTCGTTTTCATCATCCTATAGTTTTATGGTATGAAATTGAAGGTAGTTATAAAGTGCCTAATAGCAGCATTACTAGTTGCCTATGTAAGTGAAATATATTATGACCATGCTTAGTGCGAGTCGTAAAATGAAAAATTTATGTTCTAGCCCAAATACTTATCTGACTCACTGATATTTATGAGGTTGAGTTAGAGATCTTACTACGCTTCATGAATAAGAAGTTAGACTGGGTATAGTCCATCTTAAAAAAGCGTGTTCTTTCGATTTCATCTCCGTTATAGACTACTAGAACTGGTATGCACCCATCAGAGTAAAACGAGGAAATCATTAACAAGTCTATAATGTGAACCGTAATTAAATATTCAAACACATCATATCAATGAATTATGCAGGTAAGAAATCTGTAAGACTTTAATTAATAGTAGGCTTCTATGAATCGGTGTTGAGTAGCTATTTTCATTCTATACTTCTTTCTTGCCAGATTACTTTTTATTCAATTTCGATGAAAACAAATTTGAATTTCGTAGCTTTTTTCATTTTTACTTCACGTTTAGTAGTTTTTAACTTTGTTCTGCGCGTGAATTTCGAGGAGCAACTGCCTCTCATATCAGAGAGAATATTTCCTTTTTTTTTCAAGGAGATACTCAAGGTTTTTCATTCGTTATCAATACCTATTCTCTTGAAATATAAAAACTCGAATAAAAAGTTTACTTTAAATATTATTTAATTGTAGAATGCCACAGACATACCTTGTCTACGTTCATCACTTCAAAAGTCTCCAAGAATTATGTATGTTCTGTAGATTAAAATGAAAATGAGAATCTTTTCTATATTTCCATATTCACAGACATGAAATTTTTATGTGTGTCTTTAAAGTTGAATCCCTATTTATTTATTTCGGCTAACAGCAGCCGTTGACACGTGTTTCGGACTCTTTGGTCCTCATCAGAACGGCGTAGCAAAGCATTGGAATGAAAAATTTTTTTTTTTTTTTTTATCAGAGGATTTTGTTTGTTGTACTATTTTCATCTTCAAATTTTCAATCCAATGCTTTGCTACGCCGTTCTGATGAGGACCAAAGAGTCCGAAACACGTGTCAACGGCTGCTTCCATATAAACGTACTATACCGATAATTTTACTCCACATCTTTAATGCTTTCCCATGACTCATTTCTTTGTTGTTAGATAAATAATACCCTATTATTTTTATTTTCAAACATTACGTAGGTAAAGGTTTCTTTGGTTTCCCTTACCATCTAATCATAACATTTTTGAATGTTAATATTAGACTGAATAGTATATAATAAATAACTAGCAAGACAAAGCAGCCTTATTTTTTCAATTTTTTCACATCAATAAATGTCAAAGAAATTTCAATTAAGAATATCGAAGTAAAACGTCAACTCTTTAATAAAATCGAGTTTTTTAAGATTCAACCAGCCTGTTATTGCTAATAATTATCAAGAGATTATATATATATATATATATATATATATATATATATATATATATATATATATATATATATATATATTTATATATATATATAATATATATATATATATATATATATATAATATATATAGATATATATATATATATATATATATATATATATATATATATAATATATATATATATATATATATATATATATATATATATATATATATATATATATATATATATATATATATATATATATATATATATAATGAACAGGTGAAGTACCCCCATGCTCAATGCAAATTGTTTAGATTTCTCCATTGATTCCAATTCATTCCAATCATTTTGGATAATTCGGTATTTTCAATATTATTGAGTTACATAAAGCACGAAATCATGTTATCAGTCATTTCATCATATCAGAGCTTCAGATATTAATTTTGTTGAACAGTTAGAAATTAATTTGCGAAACATTGAAATCCAATGTATAAAGGTTCCATACAAAAGTCTGCACCATCCAATTTGTTATAACTATGAGGATTGGAAATTGAAAATATGATTTCCATACTTATAAGCAGCATGGCACGATTGGATTAATCTACAACCTTCGTAACTCGTTATGGAATGCGGGATAATTCATTCTATTGAGTTTCAAAACTACTCGAACGAATAATGTCTACACATGATTAACTCTCATAGTGCATATTCAAATATTCAGTTTATTTGGTAAATTTCATATATTTATTCACTTTACTTTTGCCTTTCGTGTCTGGTTCATACATTCAGTTTCCAGTAATTAGCAGCCGCTACGGCTTTTTCATTTCCCAGACATGAGGCCTCCATCCTACAGGGTTGCTCGAGCATGGGACATTCCAATAAATAGATCAAGTCCTGGTCCCCCATCTAGCCATGTTTGTTTTGCATCTCGGCACCCTACTCTCCATATAGAATAAGGGCATAGGATTCTGGTGGCTAGTTTCTTTTTTAAATTATCTGTACTGTTTAACTTCTACCTACATCTCTCAACGAGAGCCCTCCAGTGTCTTAGTTCGAAAAACGAAACTCTTTCTAGATATAAGACATTTATTTGGTGACCATGGAGAGGATGTCTTGTGTCGTTTTGTTGGTTTTTTTTTTGATTTTCGGTAGTAACCTCGCGTTTAATGTGTGGTAGAGCAATTCCAATTAGGAGGAAGAGCTTTAGAAAATGAGTGGATTTTAGACAATCAGACGAATAACTTCTCTTTCCCCACATTTTATATTGATATTGATTCATTATTTTATTATTCAGAAACGCTGTTCTGAAGAAAAAACCTAAGAATCAAAATTTCTTTTGATGAGCAACTATCGGGAGAAACTAAAGCTTATAACGCTTCTATGGTAGGTACCCCGGAACTATTTTTTCAAACAGGAAGCTTTATGCTGAATCATAACCTGCAAGTTTTAGCAAACTGAAAACCTTTTTGAGTGTCTCATAGGTTTGCAGTTTGCTTCAGAATCACCTTATGATAAACGGTGTTCTGGCTTTTGTGATGTTCTCGGTTAATTAGTGTGTATTATCTGCATACCTATTGTGAGATTGTTCTTGATGTGAAATAATGAAGGTAATAGTTGAAAAATACTTGTCGTGATAATATCTGTTAATAGACCTGAGTCAGTGCACTTCGCAAATTTTTAGCAGGTATTCACATTGAAAACCTGCTTATTAAAATGGGTGCGATCAGCAAAGTTGGACTTAGGACCAAGATAGTTTTTCGTTTCATGACTTTTATGATGCTTGGAACCGAAAACTCAATTTCATATATATATATATATATATATATATATATATATATATATATATATATAGATATAGATATATATATATATATATATATATATATATATATATATATATATATATATATATATATATAGATAGTTAGAGATATAGAGACACATCGACAGATATATATATATATATAGAGATAGATATATAAAAAAATTTAATATGATATATATTTTATATATATATATATATATATATATATATATATATATATATATATATAAATTTATACATATATATATATATATATATATATATATATATATATATATATATATAAAATAAAAAATCAAATGGAACATCCTGTATATTTTCACATATTTCAATTCTGAGGCTTCAGATACACATTCCATCTGTCAAATCTTTTTTTCATATTTCGTAAACAGGGTCGGTCTCAGGAGCAAAGGGAAGATAAGAATAAGATTTTTAATAATTACTTCGTTATTCAGGAATTGAGAAAACTGATGTGTGAATCATTTTGATGGAATTTGAAGGAGCTTTTTGATATACAGGGTGGCCCATGTATGTTTCTATTTGAAAAACTGAGTTTTGGATCGAAAAAGAATTTAATCGTTAACAAACTTCACGAAAATAAATTTTTTGAAAAATTATTACTTTGGGCGATATTTTAAATCAATTATCTATGATTTAGTCGACGTCGCAGCCATCTACGATAAAAAAAAACAAAATGGAAAACAAAATTGAAATGGCGCTAGAAATGACATTTGACAGATGTAATGTATGTACTCGAAGCCTCAGAATTAAAATATGTAAAAATATATAGGATGTTCCGTTTGCATTTTTAATTTTCATATCGTTTTCTGTGAAACCGGAAGTCAGCCATACTGATTTTGTAAGTGAAAAAATTCAAAATTATGTCTGAGATAAACCACCCAAATTTCAATAAAATCGAAGAATCCATTAAAAAGTTATAGGGGTGGCCCATCACTCATTTACACCTGGTATATATATATATATATATATATATATATATATATATATATATATATATATATATATATATATATATATATATATATATATATATATATATATATTATAAAGCGCCATGTAAACGATCAAACTTGTTTGTCAAATTTTAGGTGTTTGTCAAATTATTTGATAGGCTTTGTTTGATGCGTTTGTCAAACAATTCACGTGTTTGAAGTGTTTGATGAAAAATTGGATTGACGGCATTTTTGACAACTAAATTCAAAACCGTACTGCTCATTTTTCATGGAACGCATCACGTCACGTCGACGAGAAAACTGTAAGTGAGGACGAATTTGATAAATTTGTTTGATCATTGGTTTGAGAACACGTGAACTTTGTCAAACAAATTTCATCGTTTACAAGGCGCTTTAGCTTATGTATTTTAGCGTTGTTTACACGATGAAGGGCGCAATTTTGAAGCAATAGGGTTGAAAGTTTGTAAATAGGTAGTTTTGTATGAACCTGCTTTTCTAATGCAGCTAGCTGCGATAGACTTTTTCTTTAATAAAATCAATAATTTTCTACATATCAATTTGGTTTGCTATTTCAGCGTGATTTTTCAAAATATAAATTATAATCCAATCTCGACACGATGCATTTCGCGCGAAAAATATGACCTTAATGTTTTGCTGCTCACGAGTTTTTCAACATCTTGTTATTCAATTCAAAGAACCCAATTCGGGTGTGTTTCTTTGCAGATACTTTGAAGAATTCCGAAAAAACCATAAAAATTTAATATATTTTCAGATCATTCGGATAGCAAGACAATTATAATACATAATCACAAAAACCAATTTCAGTATGATAAAAAGCATAGCGAAAAATATACCAAGAAAAACCTCAGCAATAAGCTTCATTCGAATATGCAAACGTTGAATTTTACATTTGTGAATACATTGAAAACGTTTTCATTTCCTCTGTGTATATCATGAAATGCGATCCGTTATCTACATGATAAATCTACAGATCATATACACGAATGTTTTATATGTGGGAGTTGATGAGAAAACAACATAATTTCACACTTGATTGCATATATTGTGTTCAAACTTTTAAACAGGAACTAATACTTGTTAGATCAACTGATAGAGAATTATGTAACTGTTTTTGTAAAGTGTCTTTGTGATGTATGTGGCAGAAAATTTATGGTTTCTAAGTTAAAGTATATTAATGTTCAAAAAACTAATATTTTAACAATTATTGATGAAATTTCTGGCGAAATTGAAATGGCATATCTTAATATTTCACTTTCACAATAATATATTATCACAATCGAAATATCTTTAGTCTTAAGCTATTTCAAATGAAGTTTATGATAATTTTGTCATTCGATAAACACACTTATGTTTATAGAATAATCCAAAAAGGTAATAATATAGCATTTTATTTTCAAAAAACATTACTTTGATAACTTTTGAGCATTTGTGACCCTCAATATATGAAAATAATTTTGAAAAGTAACCATAATAGAATTGATAGAACCCCCATTCATCTAAATAGTAAAACTTTTTGATAGCTATATATATATATATAAATATATATACATATATATGTATATATATATATATATATATATATAAAAATATATATATATATCTATATATATTAATATATATATATATATATATATATATATATATATATATATATATATATATATATATACAGGGTGACCCAGAGCTACGTAATCGGCCCATAACTTTTTTGTCATTGAAGATATCGATATGAATTTTCAGAGCAAATATTACCTGACTAAGTCTATTTTTCAAAATTATTTTGAAATAAATTGCACTTTCGATTTTGCCGGAAGTGATATCAACTTTGTTATTTCAAATGGAATACCCTCTATATTTTTTGATTTTCAAATTTCTTATGTAATTTATAATGAAATTGTCGAAACAATCTTTTTACCTAAAATGAACAGTTTTCGAGTTATTAATTTTTTTCGTAAAATTTTGACAGTTGCGTCTTCAACAAAAATAGGCTATAACTTCTTTGTTAGTAGGTCTATTGGTATGCGGTTTCGATTTTTGTTGAAACAGTGTTTTATTCATTCCTTGTCAAAATTTTCTATATTTCCAACTTTTTACTCGATAAAATCTAGGGTGAAGTTGGCAAATTTCAAACGTTAATAACTTTCTTATTCCTAATGGAATGCTATGTATATTTTTAAATTTGCTATTCAATTACCTTTCAATTTGTATAATCATTCCCTAAACCTAAAGTTAATAATAACTAAGATATTTCATAATTTTGTTATCATTTATATATCAATACACCTGAGAAATCGTCTAGCGTGTTATTTTGACGTATCCATGGATACCAATAATGAAAATTATTTAAAATCTAATTTTGTCACCTTTTCTAGTATTTTTTCAGTTAATAAAATGGATTTTACGCGACAAAAAATGATGAATACCTATGGTTTACTGTATTGGAGAAGCGGATCGAAATGTTCTGCTAGCTAGTAGAATTTATCATCAAAAATATTCTGATTCTGATTCAACTACGTTTCGTGATTCTGTTATTAATGAGCATTGATTTCTTTCTGTATAACATTGAAATGTATAATTTGGAGTAACTGTTGGATCATGCGAATGTACTCCTCCTGACCAAAATGATAATGTCAAACTTGACATTGCAATTTGACATCAGTCTACTACAAACATATGTTGTTTATAAAGAAAAATAATTATTGAATATTAACGTCTTAGAATTACTATTTTTTCAATATCTTTTCGGATATCAGCATCAGGTGCTACAAACCTAATGAGCAGAAAAGGTGACACAATTAAATTTCAAACAATTTTCGTAATTGGTATCCATGGATACGTCAAAATAACTCGCTAGTCGATTTCTCAAGTGTATTGATATATAAATTATTACAAAATTGTAAAATATCTTTGTTATTATTAACTTTAGGTATAGGGAATGGTTATACAAATCGAAAGGTAATTGAATAGTCAAATTCAATAATGCAAAAATATATATATAGAATTTCATTAGAAATAAGAAAGTTATTAACGTTTGAAATTTGCCAAATTCAACCTAGATTTTATCAAGTAATAAATTAGAAATATGGAAAATTTTGACATGAAGTAAATAAAACAATGTTTCAAGGTTACAAAAATCTAAACCGCATACCAATAGACCTACTAACAAAGAAGTTATAGCCTATTTTTGTTGAAGACGCAACTGTCAAAATTTTACGAAAAAAATTAATAACTCGAAAACTGTTCATTTTAGATATAAAAAAATGTTTTGACAATATTATTATAAATTACATAGGAAATTCGAAAATCAAAAAATATACAGGGTATTCCATTTGAAATAACAAAGTTGATATCACTTCCGGCAAAACCGGAAGTGCAATTTTCTTCAAAATAATTCTGAAAAATAGACTTAGTCAGACTATATTTGCTCTGAAAATTTCATATCGATATCTTCAATGACAAAAAAGTTATGGACCGATTACGTAGCTCTGGGTCACCCTGTATATATACATATTTATATATATATATATATATATATATATATATATATATATATATATATATATATATAAAATATGTTCATTTCGAAAATTATAAGTGAATCTGAAAACCGTATTTTCATACTGAGGCCGAATTTAATAAAAAACAAAGGTCGTAATTTTATATCGTCGGTAGGCATCTTCCAATATTTGATGTGGGAACAGAAGCATTCCTCTTTAGCTGGGTAACCTCAAAGGAGTCCAAGCTTTTTCATTTTCATTCTCTCTCAGAACGCTCTTTGAAGATGGTCAAATAATGAAGAAGATATGAGATTATCATTTTTATTCATTAGATATTTACTCTTGTTATATTTTGTGTTATGTCTATTTGGAGTAAATTTATTAAGTTATTCGAGTTGATTTTATCAATTAAAACTCATGTGTTTCCAAGTCACGAACTGAATTTGGTATTCAAAATTTATATATGAGGTCGTTAAAAAAATTGAAAGTTATAGAGATTTACAATTTTTGAAACAAAAATTTTTTGAATCGTTCGTATAAAAGTTTTGTATTGTTCGTACAAAAATTCCGTATTCAATACCGTAAAGTACGGGCGAAGGAAATGAAAGAGGTTTAAGCATAAGTGGACTACCCCCTCAAAACCATCAAATTTTCATTCGAATCATTTTTTCGTAAGATGTTTCCCTTTCGAAAAACTCACTTCATATATATATATATATATATATATATATATATATATATATATATATTGTTGGGATTTTTCGAGGTATACAGATATCCCAACAATCTATAATATACAGATACAAAACCAATCCAAATGTATATATATATATATATATAAATATAAATATATATATATATATATATATATATATATATATATATATATATATATATATATATATATATATATATATATAAATATATATATATATATATATATATATATATATATATATATATATATATATATATATATAAATATATATATATATATATATATATATATATATATATATATATATATATATATATATATATATATATATATATATATATATATACAAGCGTGTCAGAAAATTTCGAGAGGTTATTCTTAAAGAGATATTAAGTAAAATAGTTTCCATGAGTGTAGGTCCGCAAATGATTCCTCACCGAAATACAGGGTGTTGAAGTTTGAAAAAAAAACGACACATTTTGTAATATCTTCTAAATTAAGAAAGCTATCAAAATGAACTTAAGAACATTGTTATAGCTCTTTAAACTCAATAAACTACTGCTGGAAGTTTTTCCAAAACTGTTAAGGAACGGAGAATAGCGGGTACCGTAGGATTCATTTAACCATATTTTTGAGGCAGGTCATTATTGGTGAATAAAAATGAAATAATCAATAAATTTGGAATTTTTTGAATCAATTTTGTCTCTTGCTTCAATTCAATAATGTCAAGCGTTTTCAAGATAATTAAGCATAATTACTTTTAAACATTTTTCTGGAAAAAATATTTAAGAATTAAAAATGTGGTTGCCATGAATACTCGCAATCGCAATGCCGAACTTATACCAGAATTAGATTTAGTATTTCGAAAGGTTTTCGCTTTGTTCTATTCCGTGAAAAAGAAAACGCTTGAGCATATCAAATTGAAGCAACAGACAAAATTTATTCAATAGACTTCAAATTCATTGCTTATCTCTTTTCTAGTTATTAATAATGGCCTCCCCCAAAAATATGGGTTACTGAAACTCACACTACCACTGTATTCTCCGCCCCTGAACAGATTTGGAAAAAATTACAACACTAGTGTATGTAGCTTGGGAAACTATAACAATGTTCTGAAGTTCATTTTGATAGCTTTCGTGGTTTCGAAGATGAAAAATGATATTTTCTTTTCAAACTTCAACATCCTTTTTTTCGGCGAGGAAGCCTTTAAGGACCTATACTCATAGGAACTTTTTTTCTTGAAATATCTTCAGGAATAACTTCTTCAAATTTTCTGACGTTATTCTGGAACACCCTATATATATATATCTATATATATATATATATATATATATATATATATATATATATATATATATATATATATATATATATATATATATATATATATATTTATATATATATATATATATATATATATATATATATATATATATATAATATATATATATATATATATATATATATATATATATATATATATATATATATATATAAATATATATAAATATTCATTCGAATGGTTTTGATAAAGCCACGAATGTCGTGGCGAAACGGCAACTTTTTAATAAAATCAAGTTTTTTGAGATTCAACAAGCCTGTTATTGCTAATAATTATCAAGAGATTATGTATATATATATATATATATATATATATATATATATATATATATATATATATATATATATATATATATACTTAGTATCTGAAATAAAGTTCATAAGGTTCGAATATCTTTTTAAATTTGCTACATTATGGATAATATCTGTTTGATATAGAAATCAATGAAATCTACAAAAGTAGACGATAAAAACTAGGAATCAGCAGAAACTTAATTTGTTTATATCTAATAAAGTTATTGAATTTTTCAGACGATATTTTCTATATCATAAATTTTTCCAGATTCAATTACTAAATAGCTTAGGGAATACAGTGAAAAACCTGAATTTCAAAGCACTATAAGAATCAGTTCATGAAAATTGAGATAAATAAGTTATTTGCTAGAATATTATGCTAATATTTCACCTCAATTTTTCTATTCCTCGAATCACTAATACATTGAAACAAGATCGTGATATATATTTAATAGCTTGTTAGCATGCTATTCGGCAATTTGATTGAAACTGTGAAACAAATCCAGCTTTCTGCATGGTTCGTTTATTTTCATTAATCCATTAGAACTTTCCAAAAACTTTCAATACTGACTATGACTAGATAAAAAAACATTGAGAGCGATTTGTGTAAAGTAAACAAACATCCAAGGTTCAAAATCAAAAATGATAGCCTGACTAGTTTTTATGTTGAAACATTTTCATCAAATACAGTTTTATTCGAAATATGAATAAAATACTGTCACAAAATGTGACTTTCGCATGAGGCCATTTAAGTTGAGTTTTTTTGATATTTTGTGAAATGGACAACTCTAGTATCATTTCGTATAATTTGGCAAGTTCGTCAGAGAAGAAATTCGACATATATATGATGTGCTTAGTTGAGTTGAATCCATTCAAGTTGTGTTAGTGTATTGAAACTTTACTATAAGTAGTGTTTTTGAGAATAGCTCGAGACCGTTTTCAGTATACAGGATACCCTTGAGCTTTGGCTTCAGACTAAAACACAATGTGACAAAAATGTTTTGAAATTTCATTGGCCGCATATCGAGGAAGAATTTCTAGAAGACTGAGAATAAATTATAGAAGAAAGTATATAACTCTTCCTACTGCAAGACATAATGAGAACGTCGACATAATCCAAGGTATCATGCATGATGTTCAAATGCTCAGACTCATACCATTGAGATGGCATAATAAAATCAATCATACATTAGATCTGCAGTATGTAGTGATATCAAAAGAAGAAGAAGAATATTCTGTCACTTATATACTTATATAGATAAATATATACGGTTATCGGTTAACTGTTACTATTGACCGCAAATCTTAGATATTTGAGTATTTACCGAGAACGGCGCACACTAAAGCAAAATGCGACCTCAAACACGAAAAAAATGATATTGCCAGCCAAATTATGTCTGTCTCTGAAAGCTCAACAAGATTTAATTCATAATAACGAAGAAAGAAAGGTCAAAGTTAGATTGTGAATAGAGTATGTTACGATTTTATGGACATTTGAATGATCAAGAGTAATTTGCATGTAATCATTACTTTACTTGCAAGTGTAGAAAGTGGAACATTTTTTCAAGCGACTGTGATTTACAATCTACAAGTAGTGTAGTTTGGTCAGAAGTCGAGTGCGTAAAACACACTTTCTGTACTTGTTAGGCATTACATTTCTTTTACCAGCTTGCATAAAACGAGGAACACATTTTAGCAGCAGGATTTTTTTAACAATAAGTAAAATAGAATTATATTATTTTCTGACATTAAAGAGAAATGAACAGTTTACGTATAGCATTTATCGTAAAATGACTACTATTCTGTAGATTAATAGCCGATGTAAGTAAAATTGGCACTCATATGTTCCTTTGATATCGGCCTCACTAAAACATGAGGCTCATTACCAATTTTTCAGAAATGAAACTGTAGAATCTTGTTCGAAATCTATTATGATTTTTAGTCATATTTTCACTGAAAAAAACATACTATTGCAGTATATAAGAAGAAAGCAGTCAGGTTCGGGAGTAATTTTTCATCTCTTTCAGACCTCCTAGACCACGATTTTCCAAAAAATTTTTCATGTCTGATAAAAATATATAAATATATACATAGATGAATATATTATATATGAATATATAGATGAATATATATATATATATATATATATATATATATATATATATATATATATATATATATATATATATATATATATAATCTCTTGATAATTATTAGCAATAACAGGCTGGTTGAATCTTAAAAAACTCGATTTTATTAAAAAGTTTCACTACGACAGTTTTTCAAAACTTCTGAAAAAATTGAAATCTCCTTGACATTTATTGATTTGAAAAAATTTGAATAGACAAATATTGCTTTGTCTCGCTAAAATTTTTTTCCTTGTTCTTTGTTATTTATTACGTGCTATTCAGTCTTATATCAACATTCAAAATTGTTATTATTAGATGGCAAGGGAAACCACAGAAACCTTTACCTACGCAATGTTCGAAAATAAAAATAATAGGGTACTATTTATCTAACAACAAAGAAATTAGTCGCAGGAAAATATTAAAAAAGTAGAGCAGAATAATCGGTATAGAACGTTTATATGGAAGCAGCCGTTGACAATAATTGATAATTCTGCTCTACTTTTTTAATATTTTCCTGCGACTAATTTCTTTGTTGTTAGATAAATAGTACCCTATTATTTTTATTTTCGAACATTACGTAGGTAAAGGTTTCTGTGGTTTCCCTTGCCATCTAATGATAACAATTTTGAATGTTGATATTAGACTGAATAGCACGTAATAAATAACAAAGAACAACCACATTCGGGAAAAAAATTTTAGCGAGACAAAGCAGTATTTGTCTATTCAAATTTTTTCAAATCAATAAATGTCAAGGAGATTTCAATTTTTTCAAAAGTTTTGAAAAACTACGAATGTCGTAGTGAAACGTCAACTTTTTAATAAAATCGAGTTTTTCAAGATTCAACCAGCCTGTTATTGCTAATAATTATCAAGAGATTAAAAATAGATCACAGGCAACAACGATTCGAATAAATAATATATATATATATATATATATATATATATTTATATATATATATATATATAAATATATATATTATATATATATATATATATATATAATATATATATATATATATAAATATATATATATAAATAAATATAAAAAAATATATAAAAATATATATATATATATATATATATATATATATATATATATATATATATATATATATATATATATATATATATATATATATGTATAATCCTGGTACATATTCGTATCTTCGGCTCCCATCGAGTCAAAGTAACTGAAATTTGGTACCTGACATCGTTTTCGTTGCAGAACAAAAGTTTCAAAATTTGAGTGGGTACATTTCTGCAATTTTTACTTAGATAAATTTTCATATAGATATCGTTTTCGGTATATATTGATATCTCCTTTGTTTCACATCACACCAAATAATAACGAAAAAATGGTTAATGAAGTGGTTTCCGAGGAAGAACAATACTATCAAAATTTGGTTAATTTTTCCCAACTGCCCCCATTTTAACGTAAATATTTTTTGTTTTCTGAAGGTTTTTGAAAAGGATTACCGAGGTAGACTTTCAACCTATTATAAGGTGAAATTTTATAGTTCTATAATAAATTTGACTGATTAATTTTGATTACAGCCAAAATCTGATTTTTCACAAGAATAATATAACTCTACGATTTTGAAATAAATTAAAGAACAAATTCATCTCTGCTAGCATTTTAGCGGATACTTCAGATCTCTCATTTCTCGCACATCCTGAAACAGTCAATTCAGCAGTATTCTTCACAAATAGTAGCAGTTATAGAGCGAACCTTCGCATGCAGTATACTCGTTTGCTTCTAAATGAAATCCGTCGTTTACATGAACGAATGAATCCATTTTGGAAATTGATCCTATATATCAGGATGAGATCCCAATCTACTGAAAAGTTCAGAACCCAGAACGAATCTATTTCCCGCATTGTTTTGTGTCCCTGAACAGGTAGCCCGGAGGAAAACACGGCGTACGTATAATTACTTTCAATCTTTCGGTCCGGTCGTATATTTTCCCGCTCGAGGAAACTACCCCGAGACATTGCTCTTACGCGGCCCTACCCGGAGGAATACAAAGAGCCCTATTAACTCGGCATACACTTATCCAGCCCGTTACTTAAATGCTATATGAACATCTTGCCTTTTTCTTACAGACACATAATGCAAATGTGAAGAATTTTTCGAGTTAGGCCTCCTAATATACATAAATCATATTTCTGAGAGCTATGCACAAGTTCAATTTCGCAGAAGCATGACTACTGAGGAACTGTGGGTTATTTCGGCTGTGGAATATGGGATGGTGATGTGGCAACTATTCGTGCGAGGATATCAGAATATTGCAGGGTCGGCGAATCTTTACGGAATCCTTTTTCGTCTTTTTTTATTTTATTAGAGAAGGTTGTGTCCTGCCTGATTTTGTTCGGAAATATTCAATAAGTTGACGAAATTTGAATAAATCAATATGTGCATAACACAACTCAATATATTTCTCACGATTAAATGTTATGACATATTTACGTGAATAATTGTGATTTATATATATATATATATATATATATATATATATATATATATATATATATATATATATATATATATATATATATATATATATATATATATATATATATATAAAGGTTTGCATATATATACAGGGTTCCCCAAATTCGATGGCCTATTAGAAGTATCTGGAGAACAAAAGAAGTTAACGACATGAAATTCGGGCTACACGTATAAGAGGTTATGATCTATATTTGGAAAATATTATCATCATTGCAATGTTGCCATATCTACGAGTAACTTATGCTCACTATGTTATTTCAAATGGCACACCATGTATATTTTAATATTTTTGTATTCTGTGGAACATTTTGAAACTTTTTTATATACCATATGACATACCTATCTTGAGCCATTTCCAAAATAGAAATTATTTTTCGAAACATTTGGCAAAAAACATCTCCGAATTAAAAATTTATTTTTTCTCAACTATCACAGCTAGAGCCCTGAAATTTTTGTTAGAGAATTATATAAGGTTAGTTCAACACAATAAATTATGAGAGTCAAGGTATCTCATACAGGGTGTTCACAATATAATGTTCTTTGGGTACAAAATAAAAGTGAAATTTATGCATTAATTTCGAATGGGACACCCTATATTTATTAGCAGCATTCAAAGGAAGAACAAATTCCTTAACTGAAAATATTATATAATATAATACCTATCTCTAGCGGTTCAGGAGTTATGGGCAAAAAACTAGAAAAACTCAATTAGAACGAACATAACTTTTCATTCTAGGCCTGAGGGTTATCATGGCAACGCAAATAAATATCACCGGTTTGCTCACCTTTAACCTCGAACTTTGGCACATGTGAGGCATTCAAAAAAATACACACTCTATCCAAAAAGTGAAAAATAATAATAATAATAACTTGGTATGCAATGCAAGCTGCTGTTCGGAAATATTGATTTTTTTCTCCAGATACTTCTAATAGGCCATCGAATTTGGGGAACCCTTGACCATATCGATCAATGTTGTGAAGAAAAGATGTTGAGGATTGGAAATTGAATTTTTGAATACAATTATTTTTGAATATAAGTGTAATAAAAATGTTTTGCTATAACACAGAAAATTTGAAATTCCTAAATAATCAAGGAGAATTAATATTCACTTTAACTTTCAATGTTATCAAGGCAAAAAAAATTCAAATAAAGTTATAATGATAGCAGGTTGAATTTTAATAGCAAGAGAGAAAAATACAGGCTTTCACTGGAAGATTATTTTCAATTTTTTTCAAAATATAAATAGACTATATTATTTATATATATATATATATATATATATATATATATATATATATATATATATATATATATATATATATATATATATATATATATATATATATATATATATATATATATATATATATATTATATTTTTACATAAATAACAACTACAGTCAGTCCACGATATGCGCTGAAGATGAACGTATATTTAAAGTCTCAAGCGCATATAATAAACGCCGATAGTTATATGCGCTGAAGGTGGACGTATATTCGAAATATTCATCACGTATAATAAACCCAGATAGTTATATGCGATAGAAATGGACGTATATTCGAAATATTCAGCGCATATAATAAACGCAGATAGTTATATGCGCTGAAGGTGGACATAAATTCGAAATCTTCAGTGCATATCATAAACCCAGATATTTATATGCGATGAAGATGCAGCATATTCGAAATGTTCAGAGCATATAATAAACGCAGATAGTTATATGCGCTGTAGGTGAATATATATTCGAAATATTCAGCGCATATAATCAACGCAGATAGTTATATGCAATGTAGGTGGACGTATATTCGAAACGTTCAGCGCATATGATAAACTCAGATAGTTATATACGCTGAAGAAGGACGTATATTTGAAATCTTCAGCGCATATAATGAACGCAGATTGTTATATGCGCTGAAGATGAATATTGGTCCAAAAGTGGTTTCCTAAATATATTCACAATAACAATATGTTGATGTTATTAATCCTGGAGAAGCTATAAGTTGATCTGTTAGTTATCGAAAGTAGTGATAATTTGGCAATATTGAGTTAGTACAGTTTGTTTTCACCAGAATTCTAGTATTTCTTTATTTCTAGAAGTTTTCATCAGGTAAAGTCCTCGTCACCTTAAAAATATGAATTCATAACTGAAATTAAAAATAAATGTTGATATGAAAAGCCATTGTTTTACAAGTTTATCAGTATTGTTCAAAATGAAAGATACGGTCGGGAAGTTTTAATGAGCTGTTCAGTAATGTTAATATTGGTTTTAGCCTTGAATAATAACTCTGTTGATTCACTTCGTAACCGACACAAATAACGTATACTGTACCATTATGCTTATTATATAATTCATAAAGGGTTTGGTGCTACAGAATATAATTTCATATTCTTTCTGTCATATATTATATGAAATACTGATATACAGTGAGTAAGTTTTTGTGATTGAAAAGGATATTGCTGGCTCTAGTATAGATCCAATTTGCGGCTCCACTACTACATCTAATTTGAAGGTATATTGAAGGATTTCGTCAGAGGAAGTTATGACATACTTTTAATAAATTATAAATCAACTTGGGTGAAAAATTTACTCGACATATTGATCTATGTCTATCAACCCATTATTATGTTTTCTGTTTCAAAACTGCAGCAATCTATTCATACTCGTAATACTGCTGTGATGATATCGTGAGGTCTATTTGGTCCTTTGTGATATGTAAATTCAGCTGGCTGACGTAATCTCTAGACCTTTTGAAAGATTCGTCTTCTTTCCCTTGTCAAACAAAAGTGAAATCTCCGTATTGTTTTTTATATTCATTCAATCTTTTTTTTAAATTACAAATAACCGCATCAACCCTTTGGATTATTAGCGGTGGAGTAGATACATAATATTTTCAATTTCCTAGTTCAATCTAAGTTGTACAAAAATGCAATGATTCTGTTACTGTTACTATAGTCTAACACTTCTTTCAAGTTATATGTATAATATATATGAATATTTCTGTGGTGATATTTGGAGCATGGAACATATTATTGCTTTTAATTTTTCAGAGAAATTTAAAATTTTCTTTTATTATATCAAAAAACGCGCTCTAGTGGCATCGCTAAGAAATTAACATGTCACAGATATAATTGGTTTGATGGAACAATAAATGCTTCTTCTAAAGAGACCAACTTTGTTTAAATCCGTTCAGTGGTTCAGGAGTTCACACCCCCCCCCCCACCACCACTTCATTTCAATAGATACGTCAAAAATATTTTTGTGGTACATTTACTAGGTGTATTTAAGAGAAAAAATACTTTTAGATGGCTGTTACGCCCCCTGGCGGCCATCTTAGAAACCTGAAAATAATTTCCAGGATTTTCTGTTGGCCGTTATGGTTATAACATTTTTTACCGTAAGTCTCTACGACGAATAGTTTCTGAGGTACAGCGGCGTGACTCTTAATCAGACACCCGGTGCAGTTATTTGCGTTCATAAAATGAAATTTTGGAATGTGACAAACTCTTTCAGTAGGTACTTACTCATTAGGCTACGTGCATCTTAGAAGATTTTAGGTTATGCTAGTAAAATTAATATTGAAGTTTCGCTTATCACTTGGTGAAACATGATTAAATACTGATATTTAAAATAAAAACACTTGGCTTTAAGTTTCACAAATATATTGAATAAAAATTAACAATTACATTAGTCAACTAGTTTCGGGTTATGGGCCCATTATCAAGACTGAACAGAAAAATACTTAACAAGCTTATTTATAATATTGATTGTAGTAGAGGAATAATTTGGTATTCAACTTGTTCATTTACGATGGGGTAATTCCTTTTAATGGCACTACTAATTTCTAAAATTTCCAACAGTTCAAGACGTTTGCCCTTTTTACCTGGGTGGTAATGAATGCCCATCATTTTATATCGGACAAACAGGCAGAAAAATCAACACTCGCGTAGAAGAACATAAAAAGTCAATTTTGTTTAACAAAAACACCACTGGTTTCTCAGAGCATTGTATAAAATTTAACCATTTCATCGACTTCGAGAAAACGATATGCCTCCACCCATGTAAAAAGGGCAAACGTCTTGACCTGTTGGAAATTTTAGAAATTAGTAGTGCCATTAAGAGGAATTACCCCATCGTAAATGAACAAGTTGAATACCAAATTTCCCCTCTACTACAATCAATATTATAAATAAGCTTGTTAAGTATTTTTCTGTTCAGTCTTGATAATGGGCCCATAACCCGAAACTAGTTGACTAATGTAATTGTTAATTTTTATTCAATATATTTGTGAAACTTAAAGCCAAGTGTTTTTATTTTAAATATCAGCTAGTAAAATTATTTAGAGGTAAAGAGTCTCGCCCAAAATTGCGGATTAGTAGAGCCAACAGAAACTGTTAATATTATTGTGAATAATGCTGCTCAACTCTATAAATAGTAGCTCTTTAATAATTGTTCAGAGTTTGCATCCCCGTCGAATTTCATTTCAAATTAGATCTTTCCTGAAATTCTACGCTCACAGACCTGAATAAATAAAATACATACATAAAGTATTCATAATAGCGTATAAATGTAACTTTCGAAATGTGATAGTATCCAAGTTTAAATTGGCTGGGAAAGCATCTCATGTATGTTGAACACATCGTACGTGAAATATCGAGTATATTTATAACACATAAGGGTACATAAATATTCCATACTGCCTAGCATATATAAAACATGATTGATGTAGTTTCAGTTGACATGGGTCCCAAAAAGGAAAGTGTGTTTGAAATTTCAGATTGTTTGATATGTAACCATGGATCAACGGGAAAAATGGGACGGGGCTGCCATTTCCTCGGACAGGACGTTAAATGGAACCGATTTTAAAAGGTTGGAATGGCTGAAATGTTGTAGGTGGTGTGAAAACTGGAATAATATTGAGTGCTGTCAACGATAAATGAACTGAAACTTAAAGGTGGATCGTTTTATAAATCTATCAAATATGACATCTCACATTGGAAGTGTATATAGATTTCATGAGAATTATTGATGATGGATAGAGAGGTATTCAAGATTTCTTCATTTTCTCCATAATTCCTTGAGAAATCACATACATACTACAACATAGATTCAGATCTAGAGTACAATAATCAGATAATGTGTAGTCTTTTATATAATATATACCGGGTGTAAATGAGTGATGGGCCACCCCTATAACTTTTTAATGGATTCTTCGATTCTATTGAAATTTGGGTGGTTTATCTCAGACATAATTTTAAATTTTTTCACATACAAAATCAATATGGCTGACCTCCGTTTTCACAGAAAACAATATAAAAAGTTAAATGGAACACCCTATATATTTTTATATATTTTAATTCAGAGGCTTCAAATACATACATTCCATCTGTCGAATATCAATTCTAGCGCCGTTTCAATTTTGTTTTTCATTTTGTTTTTTTTATCGTAGATGGCTGCGACGTCGTCTAAATCATAGATAATTGATTTAAAATATCGTCCAAAGTAATGATTTTTCAAAAAATTCATTTTCGTGAAGTTTGTTAACGATTAAATTCTTTTTCGAACCAAAACTCAGTTTTTTAAATAGAAACATATATGGGCCACCCCGTATATCAAAAAGCTACTTCAAATTCCTTCAAAATGATTCACACATTAGTTTTCTCAAATTCTAAATAACGAAGTAATTATTGAAAATCTTATTCTTATTAGTTCCCTATGGAATGTATGTATTTGAAGCCTCAGAATTAAAATATGTAAAAATATATAGGGTGTTCCATTTGAATTTTTAATTTTTATATCGTTTTCTGTGAAACCGGAAGTCAGGCATATTGGTTTTGTATGTGAAAAAACTCAAAATTATGTTTGAGATAAACCACCTAAATTTCAATAAAATCGAAGTATCCATTAAAAAGTTATGGGGGTGGCCCATCACTCATTTATACCCGATATATATATATATATATATATATATATATATATATATATATTATATATATATATATATATATATGTATATATATATATATATATATATATAATATACATAACATAAGTTTTTGAATTTAAAAAACGTGATTAGTAATAAATTTTTTTCAAATATTTACACTTTCTCAAGATACTATGTCCACACTTATCTTCTCTGAATATCTAAAACTCACAACATTATCAATGAGAATATAGTTTTCGTATTTTATGAATATATATATATATATATATATATATATATATATATATATATATATATATATATATATATATATGTCGGAAACAGTAAGACTTAGGTAAAGGACGTGATACTCTAGAAGTCTAGTTGAAATATTGCTAAGAATCGAAATCTGTAATAATATATAGGATATTTTAACTCATAACTATTTTAACTGATCTGCCCCCAAATTTTCAAAATTCTTCTAGGGGTAGTTTTCTCTATGAAACTAAATCTAGGTTCCCGGTGGGACACACTATATACATATATATATATATATATATATATATATATATATATATATATATATATATATATATATAAACATATATATATATATATATATATATATATATATATATATATTTATATATATATATATATATATATATATATATATATATATAAACATATATATATATATATATATATATATATATATATTTATATATATATATATATATATATATATATATATCCATATCTAAAATTAATTATTGAAAACACTTTCCAGCATAATTTTTCAGTTATAATATCACAAGAGCATCGAAAATATTCGATTTTACTTATGAGTCACGAGACGTATTTTGCGTAACATCTACGAGAGCGCAGCTCGAGTAATGTTTTAAGAAAATACGTCGAGTGACGAGGTCAGTATAATCGATTATTTTCGATTATATAACGAATAAAAAATATTAATTTTTTTTTGACAAACGTCAAAACATCGTCAATATGAAAACATTCACATTTTGACACGAGGCGTAACACCAAAACTATTATATCACGTCGTCAAGGGTATATTCACTTATAAATACGCAGTAGTTATGCAAAATTCACGGTTTCTATTGCTTTATACATACATGAGTTATATAATCAGTACTAATACTATAAGTACTTCAAAATAATCATGTTATACATCGATAACTTGTTGCATAACTACAAAGAGTGTCACTTTGACAGTTTAAATAGCGGGAGGATTATTCTGTGGAAGTTTGAGATGTATAACCGTATATATTTTGAAGTACGAATTGTATTTGATACGATTATTTGTTGAGTATATCAAGTAAAAATCTCCGAATCGACTCATTTCTGAACAGTTATTGATAAACGTCAAAATTTGAAGGTCCTGTTAGTTTTCGATTGGTAGAGCTACCCTATGTATAATCAGGTATTATCGAAATTATACAAGGTAACTTAACTGAATTGATCTTTCTGATTGGTTGAAAATTATACGAAAAAAATAATCAATATAATTTGCATTTAGCTTGTTGCATTTTATAATATTGAAAAAGAATTTTTTTTGTATTCTAATTACCCCTATATTCATAAAGCTTACTTTGTACTAGTATACTTCGAACTTCACAAGAATGATTTTTATTGAAAAACTCTAAAAATTTTTTTGAATCTGATGTTATCTGAAAATTTGAAAATATTTTCTGCTCGATACAGGATGTAATCTACTGATTCAAAACTGAAGAATAGAAAAATAATTGGAACGAATAATTTTAAAGTAGTAATTGCAATCGACATGAATTCATTCCTAATTTTCCAATCATAAATCAAATTTTTCATCAAAATAATTCAATATATCATGTTTACATTATATCAGTTCATAATTCATCTACCTCTCTATTTATTCGTTGAATATATTATCCTGAAAACCAACAGCAATAGTCACCGCGATATTATCCATGTGAAATGTGTTTCAGCGGAAACCCAATGTTTTGCTTAAAAGCGTGAAAGAGCACTCTCTAACGAGTTGCTTTTTATATAGAGAAAACTTTCGAGCTGAAAAATATCGTTGGAGTTCAGTGGGAAATTTTACGCTAGTGATCTCAAACTTTGTGAAAATATTATCGAGTAGGCGGATCAGATGAAAATTTTCTGTAGGAGGCTTATTAAGCTACAAAAAAAAAGGTTTCAATACTTCTAGATCATGTAATATGTTACGTGAAGGAAAATATTTGAATTCATCGGAACTTCAATTGTAGAATATGCACTGTCATTCTAAAAGGTTTGATATTAATTTGATTTATAGCATGCCAAAGAAAAGACCACTAGATTACCAGTGATATAAAAAATCTATTGTCTATAATAAATAGAATCTAACAAAATTAAATTTGAATTTACTACGTTTATTATCACAAAATATTTTGAAAAATATAACACTGCGATTGCAATTTCGGTCACTAGACCATCATCGGGCAGATTGAGTTAAGAACTGAATACAAAATAATTATAGATTTGCGCTTACGGGTGGGAAAGGATTATTGCAGGTACCTAAATAGACAAGAGAAACATATTACAAAGAGGGCTAATCGAGTGAATTTTACAAATTGGTACAATACAATTTCACTCCAAAATATACAGTAAAGAACTCTGTTGATTTAGTACAGAAGCTGAAAAACTCCTGCTAACTCTTTTCTTGTTAGCTTCGATGTTGATAATATGTTCTCCAATATACCAGCAGATGAGTGTTTACCACTTGTCTTAGATATTTTGCAACAATCCACTATGGATATTATTAAAATAAATGATTTCATTTTCTTATTAGATATATGTCTTAGTCAAAATTACTTCCAGTTTGATAACAAAATTTTTGAACAATCTAGTGGGCTGGCTATGGGTTCCCCCTTAAGTCCGCTTATTGCAGAGATTTTCATGTCACATATAGAGAACATAATATTCAATTCTACAAAAGCATCGCATATAAGTTTTTGGCATAGATACGTTGATGATGTAATTGCTTGTTTTAAGGGCACCGCGAGACAATTAGATCAGTTTTTGAATTATATTAATAGCATTCTCCCAAATATAAAGTTCAAAATTGAAAAAGAATTGGATCAACAAATAAACTTCTTGGATTTAACTATCTTTCATAATAATAATACTTTGAGTTTCGATATAGATAGAAAACCAACTTTCACGGATATATGTATTCCGTCGGATTCAAATCATCCTCTTTCCCATAAACATTCAGCTTTTAATTCAATGATCCACAGAGCGTTTTCAATTCCATTATCCGTAACAAATTTAGCGAAAGAAATTTCGACTATAAAACTAATTGCGTCAAATAATGGTTTTCATACAAGTTTGATAGACAAAATGATGAACAAGAAACTTAATCAACTAGCGTACAACAGCATATATCCCCAATTAAAAGTAAAAAAATCGGAAAAATTCACATCTTTAACATATTTTGGTCCTCTAACAGAAAAAGTTGCTAATGTCATACCTAAATGTAATATTAAAATTCCTTTCAAACCTAAGACAAAACTCTCAGGATTTTTATTCAATGCTAAATATATCACTTCAAAATTTGAAAGTTCAGGAGTTTATAAGTTGATTTGTCCTGTATGTAAAGGAGTATATATAGGTCAGACTGGTCGATCGTTCAAGACAAGATTTAAAGAACAACAACAATCTTTTTTGAAAAATAAAACGGATTCAACGTTTTCAAATAGTTGCCGTGAAAACCACCACCCATTTCCACAAATAGATAATTTTCAAATCATGCACAAATTACCGAAAGGAACCAAACTTACTTACTTAGAATCATTAGAAATTTTTAAACTCAATAATAATGCAAAAGATATCTTGCTGAACGACCAGATTGACTTGATATATTCTCCTATATTTAGTGTATTTCAACAATAATGACTTCTCTAAGAACATTGTATTGTACCAATTTGTGAAATTCACTCGATTAGCCCTTCTTGAAATATGTTCCTCTTGTCTATTTAGGTACCTGCAATAATCCTTTCCCACCCGTAAGCGCAAATCTATAATTATTTTGTATTCAGTTCTTAACTCAATCTGCCCGATGATGGTCTAGTGACCGAAATTGCAATCACAGTGTTATATTTTTCAAAATATTTTGTGATAATAAACGTAGTAAATTCAAATTTAGTTTTGTGAATCATGTTAAATTATCACGTAGTAACGACGGATTCCATCAACTATTTAAATAGAATCTAGTTGATCCAAATTTTGGAAACATGGACAATCTCTGTTTACCAAGCAGATATACTGAAACTGATCAATATAAAACAAAAGTAAATGCCGAAATGGTCAAACTCATGAAAAATATATTTCAGGAAAATGTTACGACCTTATAATACATTGATAATATGGCTAAAAAATTATTTTTCACGATAATGACCCAAACAGCAACATATAATAGGTTTACTTCCATTCAAAGCAATTCAATATCATATTTATAAATTCGAAAACTAACTAACTTTCACATTAAAATTAGCTCTAGTAACCTTCTCAAAAATTACAAATTTTCACATCATCACGTACGTTAATTTTTTGCTTTTATACCACATGTTTTTTTTCAAACAAGAATCAATAACAATTTTTACAGGTACGATTGTATTTTTAGCTTCATTGAAGCAAATTTGATCGAAATGAACAATTTTGAACAGTCTGATTGATCAAGAAGACTCCAGTTTAGTTGGTAGTAACTCACAGCAGAATGTAGGGTAAGGTGAAAGGAACCAACATGGCAATGTTTTAAGTATCTAGTTTCTCCTCTGACAATCGTATAGTATTTTTCTGAAAAGTAACAAAAAACGTTGGGTTTACGGCCTTGGAACCGAACCAAGTGAACTGTTGGCTAATTCCCGATTTCACGAACTAATTCCTTAAGTTAGGAAATACTCAAATCGGATTTAGGAATTCCTAAGTGCAATTTGCGTTTCACCACGCGTTAAGTAATGGTTAAGGACGATATTAAATACTTAACATTAGGGTAGCTTATTGGGTCTGTCTAGAGTATTTAGGAAATGGTTAACCTCAAATTTTTTGTTTGTCAATTGTCATCGAGGTTAATACACGTCAATCTTGAAGAACTTCTGTTGTAACTTAGTTATTATTTTGAAAATATGCGAGCTGTTCATTTTGTAGAACGTCTCGAAAGGTTGTTCATTAGAGTCTGAAAATGAAGGTCCCCGAGAACGTGTAATTCGTCCGCGTACCAGAATGACATTGATTTCTTTCTGCGTTTTCGGTTACAAAAAAAACATATTTTTTATTAATAACATAATCAGTCCTTTGGTAAAAAATTTCACCGTGTCTCTGCAATATATTCAGTAATTTCAGCTTTTCTTCTTCCGTATAGTTTTGTCCCTATTCTTTTTTCTTCCATTTTGACCAATTTGAACAGTAAAAAATCACAAGAATAAACGCAACAGGACAAATAAATTTAACATGCACATTCAATTTGGAGTTATTTCCATAGAAATATATGTATTTCTATGGGGTTTTATCTTCTTTTCGCCATCCATGTCAAATTTACAGGTTAGTATTAAACCGTGGTAGCAATTACATGTAGAAAACTTTTCAAATCAATTTAGGTATTTCTCAATTAAGGATTCATCAGGTTGGTGAAACAGAAGGTCGGTGGATCGAATCCCGGCCGAACCAACGAATTAATGAGGAACCACCACTCGGAAGGCAATGGCAAACCACCGAGAAGTATCCTGCCTTGTAAAGCCTCTCTATAAAAACGTTCGGAATCGTCGTAAAACTGTAGGTTCCTTCTATTCGTGTATCACTGTATCACGCACAACACGAATAGTTGTAGAGAGATCGCCTACTCCCGATACCGGGTACGGCACCGGAAGAAAAAGTATCGGATTTAGGTATTTCCTATCTTAGAAATTACTTAGTAGGTACTTCCTCAGATCTGGTTGGTGAAATATATCTAGAGACCATGCCTGAACTAACGATACGGAAAACTTTATAAGAAATTATCTCCATCTTGGTGTATTTCGTCAAAGACAGTGGAAAACCTGTGTCATATAGAGAAATGAACCTTTGGAGGTGTTCTCCTAACCAAGAAAATGGTAAGCTCACCAAGTGTACCACATCATTAGAAAAGTCTTGCAGAGGCCCAGACGAAGGGTGCATATAGCGGTAGAATTGAGAAAAAGTTTCGCCAAAGTTGAAAGTTCAATGAAATATTCATAATATATTGATGAAGTGAATTGTTCTTAAAATGCTTCAAATGTTTTACTGAAAGATAACATCTACATAAGATTTTATTTACCTTGTATCGTCCTAAGTTCTTCACTGTGCATGATAAAATTGCTTCGCGTCCAATGGGTATAGTTAAATTCCCTATTGGAGTGAGAAATTCTGGTTCCTCATTTATTCTTGTAGTAGACCACTCCTCTGGAATAAAAAGTATTTCAGATAATTACTATATGGCATAAAGAATTATCAATTAAAAACTCAAATAAAATTTAAAAAACAAATACAATATCATAATTATTTGACCATACAAAGAGACACATTTAGAAGCGAATTTAGAAAAACTGATAAGACTCAGAATTCTCCTTTTTACAGAAGCATCCATGTATTTAATTCCATCCCCTTGAATAATGTTAACAGTAAAAACTATAACAGATTATGCCATAGCCTGAACAATTTCTTGAAACTAGAATAGATTTTTCTTTTTATTATTGTTATTAAATTGAAGATACTCTGTTGTGTTTTCTTTTTCTAGTTTTCTAAATGTATTAGTAGGAATTGGTACCTGTCATTTAATTTACTGTCCAAGGGTCAGCAAATAAAGTACCATGAATTTGAATGCAGAAGTTCTGCTGAAAAATTGGTTGAAAATTCGTTTTACCTGAAGCGATTTTGTTTCTGTAAGGGTTAAACATGATTTTCCGATTAACGCTTGATTTATGGTCACGTACCTACATCAAAATAATGCCAGTATTCAGCATGTTAAACAATTGAATATTCTCTATGCGTTCATGTATCTCAGACGTTCAATAAAATTGCCTTCGGAAATATTTATTCATACTATTGAAAATGGAAATCATTCTGCCGAAATTGCTCGAATTAAATAATTGAACTTTATATTTTTGTACATTTTCTTCAGAAGAGAATCCTATATATATATATATATATATATATATATATATATATATATATATATATATATATATAGGGTGTCCCGTAAATAACACGCCAGAGTGACACTGGAGGCAGACTGGCTTCAGGTCAATCAGATAACATCAACATGACCTTAGTAAAAGTTTTCTGGTTTTCGAGATATTGACACTCGCAGTGTATTTCGCAAGTAGCACGACTTCAATGACAAAAATTGGAATTTTTAGACTTTTGAAAGAAAAAAACCACAAATGTTATACCGTTTTCGAAAGAGCATTGAATAGGCTAGTTTTTAAGATCATTTGCTGATTCTGTCTGGTACAATATTTTTTCACAGTAAATTGTCAAACTTTAGTTAAGGTTTTCGGATTTAAATTAAATTGAAACAACTTTATTTTTTTTGAGGTTAGCGAGCTAGTTTTCAATTAAATGATAGGTCGATTGTCTCAACCATATATTGGTGATAGCACAAGAAAACAAAACATGAGTGAGAACTTATTTATATTCAAAACAGGCGAGAAAATGACCTAAAAGTATATATTTTTGAAAAAAAACATAAGAGTGGCAATATCTCGAAAACCAGAAAACTCTTACGAAGGTCATGTTGATGTTATCTGATTGACCTGAAGCCAATCTACTTCCAGTATCACTCTGGCGTGTTATTTACGGGACACCCTGTATATATATATATACCTATATATATATATATATATATAATATATATATATATATATATATATATATATATATATTATATATATATATATATATATATATATATATATATATATATATATATATATATATATATATATTATATATATATATATATATATATATATATATATATATATATATATATGAATATATATAATATATATATATATATATATATTATATAATATATATATATATATATATATATATATTATATATATATATATATATATATATATATATGAATTTCTATATTACGGTAAATGTGATACGGTGATCTATCCTGGTTTTTATATACCGATAATATCAATAAGGTTGGTAAATGTAATGAATTCTCGAATCTTCATCAAATTGACGTACGAGTTTATATTATTCTCAACTACTAATGGTAAATGTTATCTAAAGATGAATGAGCGGTCCATTTAATCCAGAAAAATGTTTCAAGCAGGCAAGATCAAGTCAGACAGTATATAATGAGTGCTAAAGAAGGTTAAAAATCACAGGCAACGAAAATGTTGAAAGTTTCGAATCTAAAATACTTCTGGTAAAGTAGAGAGAGTTGACAGAGCAAGAAGTTATCCACGAAATTTATTAGCGGTCATATTAGAAGTTCAAACCAAAGAAGAGTTTTATCAGCTAGAAACAAAGCAAGGAATTCTTTCTCACTGGATTACCATAAACCAGTTTACAATCTGTGAAGAACAATTCATTTTCTATGACAATGTTTCAGATCTTAGCATAGGTATCACTTCGAGAATGTGTTAGAACATCGGCTCTTTCTGGAGGTCACGTATAACAGTAATACTTTCGCACAGGACTTTGAATACTAATCACCATTTTCATTCAATAATTCAGCCAATTGAAGAATTATCTTATTGAATTTTTCTGTTCTCAAAACTTTTTTCTTCATTTGCTCCCTTATTGTGGTATAGTCAAAATATCTTGACTGAAACCTGATTCATTTCATCAAAACAGAGATGAAGTCTCAGATTGGAAATTTATTCGGAATGTTATAATACTTGCTAAATATCAAAGTGCTGAAGCAGCTCAAGCAATATGCGAAAGTCGCTGGAAATTCACTAATTTTCTTGTATTAACAACCTCGGTCTGTAAGTGTTTTGTGTTCATTTATTTACTTTTCTATAGAAAATTTCGTTAATGCAGGTAGAATTAATTATGGACTGAGTCTAGATCGACCTCCTTATTGGTTTCGGAGTAATATTGTGAATTTGATACATAAACCTATTAATCATCCATTTTAGTCTATTGGATAACAGTCTTTCAGCTCTTATAGAATCAGAAGATTCACTGGCTCAGTGCTTATTTATTTTATGAGGTGAAAATGTTGATGAGTTTGTCTCATTGAGCTGTTAGTTATATACTCAGATATTATCAGTTATGTTGATTATCATAATCATAAAATCATGTTCCTGTTATTTTTCGTAAAAGGAAATATTCCATACAATTATTCCACCAAAAGAAAGCATGAAATATATGCTATATTGATAGAATCATATTTGAAATATACTCGAGTACAATTATTTTTCATGGATGCACCTAAAAAATCAATCGCATGATGAGATTTCCTCTTTTGAAATAATTTAAAATCTATTCAAAATTCTCAAAAAATTCGAAATACTAAACATTTTGTAGCCAGTAAAAGGAAATAGTGGTATTCAATATATATATATATATATTTATATATATATATATATTTATATATATATATATATATATATAAATATATATATAGATAAAAATATATAAATATAAAAATATATATATATATATAGAAAACAGAATTCTAGGACATTTATTTGAAACTAATCAAACAAACCTCCAAGCGGAGCTGGTTATACGAGTTCACGAAACATCGAAATGCCTCCATATACCTTGGATGGTGTATGTTAGAAACATTAAGTTGTTTATCACAATCAATGGAAATGATAGACAGTATCATCCATCCATCGAAAGTGATAACCAACCAAATATTTCTAACGGCGTTATATTTTCCTTCCAGTGACTGTATGGCATATAAGTATGATACAGCGCCACCAGTCGGAAACAAATGAACCATATCTTACAGATAGAAGAAAACATTTCGGCAACGAGAACTCGTACGTCCTGACACACGAAGGTGGTTACTATATTCGCTAAGCAAGAGTAAAGTTGATACATCAATTCGATGTAATTCAACATTCACACGCCGCAAGTAACAAGCGCTCCAATTTTATTCCTTTTACAGGTAGCAAATGAATAGAAAACAGAATTCTTCGTGTTATCGATACACGTTCGTGGCAATAAAATGAAGTGAACTAGGACATTTATTTGAAACTAATCAAACAAACCTCCTAGCGGAGCTGGTTATACGAGTTCAAGAAACATCGAAATGCCTCCATATACAATGTTTCTAACATACACCATCCAAGGTATATGGAGGCATTTCGATGTTTCGTGAACTCGTATAACCAGCTCCGCTAGGAGGTTTTTTTGATTAGTTTCAAATAAATGTCCTAGTTCACTTCATATATATATATATATATATATATATATGAATATAAATATATATATATATATATATATATATATATATATATATATATATATAAATATATAAAATATATATATATATATATATATAAATATATATTAATATATGAATATATATATATATTATATATATATATATTTATATAATATATTATATATATATACTATATATATATATATATATATATATATATATATATATATATATATATATATATATATATATATATATATATATATATCATTTTATACTGAAAATAAGGGCATGCTTCTAGCAATAAATTCTCATCACAGATATATTATTCATTGATGATAAATACTGATATGATAAACGCAAGCATGCAATATGAAAATTTGTTTTTGTAGTGATACATGACTCAAATTGAAACTAGGCAATATCCTGTGAACAATAATGTAATTTTAGCATGAATATCTATTAGCTTTAAGTTCAAAAGTGAATTTTCAATGCTAAGATATCATTTCCGTAAAGTTTATTATTGTAGAACGAACTTGAGGTTTACCCTCATGTCAAGATGTATGAAGAGAGAATATTGTTGTTCTAATGAAATTTAGAGTTCGCCATTTAGAAAGTGTTCTATACAAACGGATTCGTTAATTTATGTTATATAATTATTATTAAACCTATTCAATCTTAGATTCTCAATATGGCAAAAATAATGTCATAAAAGATGAATAAGTGGCCTATTCAAGCCAAATAAATATTTCAAGTTGGCAAGAGCAAGTCAGATAATATATAACGAGAGCTAAGGAAGGTTTAAAATCACAGGCAACGAAAATGTTGAAAGTTTCAAATCTGAAATAGTTCTGGTAAAGTAGACAGAGGTGACAGAGCAAGAAGTTATCCACGAAATTTATTAGCGGTCATATTAGAAGTTCAAACCAAAGAAGAGTTTTATCAGCTAGGAACAAAGCAAGGAAGACTTTCTAACTTGATTACCATAAACCAGTTCACAGTCTGTGAAGAACAATTCATTTAGCATGAAAATGTTCCAGATCTTAGCATAGGTATCACTTCGAAAATGTGTAAGAACATCGTTTCTTTCTGGAGGTCACGTATAATAACGATGCGTTCGCACTTTGAAAGTTTAATACATAAAAAATACGTAATAACATGACTGACAAACTTTGAGAATCTAAATGTTATAACAGTATAATACTTGTAATAAAATTTCTTTACCACAATATGGATTTAGTTTGTATTCGATATGTAACTGTTTTGTATGGGCTCCATTACAAAATAGTATATTGTACAACGAATATGGAATGACATGCATTTCCTACGAGTATGACGTTTGCAGCACAAGTCGCAGGCGAGTGCTACAAATTATACGAGTAGGAAATGGTCACTCCATGCGAGTTTTAAGCTATAATTTTTCTTCGAATGTTACTGTTGCATGAAATGGGATTAGTGATATTTTTCTTTTTAAGATGTCAAAAAATGTCAACCTAAAATTTTACAAGAAAAACACTCGGTGACAGTTTATAAAAATATACCGATGCACTTTGAGAATTTTGTAGTTGAATCACCATGGTGATTGAAGCAGAATGAAAATGTGTATGAAACAATGCCCTATGTTCCGACATTACGATTGATTATTTTTTTCGTATAAATTTCAACCAATCAGAACGATCAATTCAGTTAAGTTACCTTGTATAATTTCGATAATACCTGATTATATATAGAGTAGCTCTACCAATCGAAAATTAATAGGACCGTTAAATTTTGACGCTTATCAATAACTGTTCAAAAATTAGTCGATTAGGAGGTTTTTACTTAATTTACTTAAAAAATAATCGTATCAAATGCAATACGCACTTCAAAATAAATACCTACCGTTATACATCTCAAACTTCCTGCATAATTACAAATCGTGTCAGTTTGACAGAATAATCCTCCCGCTTCGTGGTCGGATTATTTAGACAGTCAAACTGACACTCTTTGTAATTATGCAACAAGTTATCGATGTATAACCTGAATATTTTGAAGTACTTATAGTATTACTACTTATTATTTTCGTATAATTTTCAACCAATCAGAACGATCAATTTAGTTAAGTTACCTTGTATAATTAATTTCGATAATACCTGATTATACATAGAGTAGCTTTACCAATCGAAAACTAACAGGACCATCAAATTTTGACGTTTATCAATAACTGTTCAAAAATGAGTCGATTCGGAGATTTTATTCAATATACCCAACTCATAATCGTATCAAATACAATACGTATTTTAAAATAAATACAAATATTATACATCTCAAACTTCCTGCATAATAATTACAAATCGTGTCAGTTTGACAGAATTTAAACTGTCAAACTGACAATCTGTAATTATGCAACAAGTTATCGATGTATAACCTAATTATTTTGAAGCACTTTTAGTAGGTATTACTACTGAATATACAATAAAGGTTTTTATTGACATCCGTAGAAAAAATATATTCTGCACTGCAAGGTATTTAATTTGTCAAGATATGTCAGTGTCCTTCTCATATTTGTTGAATTTTCGATAATATATTATGAAATATGAATGCTAAATGATCTCACACCGTTATACTTTTCGTTCGTCAGCACACGAAAATTTTTCGTATATGATACAATGATTCGAAGTGAGCAAGCAATGTCCCTTGCATAAAATAGAGCCGACATGATTTACTTTTCATAAATGCTATGTTGCATTTAATATAGTAGAGCATATGTTTGATGCTAGAACACAACATTTCTAGAAAGGAAAAATTATCAATATTTCAAATTATATCATAGACTATATGAAATTGTTGTTCTATTCTGAAGATACTGACATGAATTGCATGAATCTAGATTGAATTTTCAGACATCTTATTAAACCTCCATACAGTTTCTACTAAATATCATCGGAAAAATTTCCCGTCACCAAAGTTCGAGAATGTCATGAACTTTTATATTAATTTTCAGGAAGTTTTCGTTAGAGTTTGGCGTGCAATTCACCTCCGAAAAAGTTATTCAATATGAACGGTTCCCGTTTGGACTTAAGAAGAGTTCGCAACTGTGGCATTGGCAAGATAGAATATTTTGATTCATTAGAGCTTTCTTTTGGATTATGTAATCAGTGCATAATTTGAAGTTTAACAGTGTACAAAAATATCAACAATGTTTGTTTTCCTGTGTTTGTCTGTCTAAAATAGTAAAGATGTGCATATTTATAATCATATATATATATATATATATATATATATATATATATATATATATATATATATATATATATAATCTTTTGATAATTATTAGCAATAACAGGCTTGTTGAATCCCAAAAAACTCGATTTTATTAAAAAGTTGACGTTTCGCCACGACATTCGTGGCAAAAGTTTTGATAAAGCCACGAATGTCGTGGCGAAACGTCAACTTTTTAATAAAATCGAGTTTTTTGAGATTCAACAAGCCTGTTTTTGCTAATAATTATCTAAAGATCAGAAAACATTCACAGACAACAATAATTCGAATGAATATATATATATATATTATATATAAATTATATATATATATATATATATATATATATATATATATATATATATATATATATATATATATATATACATTTTATGAATCTAGAAAGCGTTATCGTATATCATTCACTTGACAAAATATATTATACTCGAATTGAAATAAGTGATTGTGATACACAACTAATTTGTTCAGGAGATTATAAGTTAATTTGTCCTGTATGTGAAAAAGTGTATATTTGTCAGACAGGTCGATCATTCAAGAAAAGATTCAAAGAACACCAACAATCTTTTTTCAAAAATAACATGGATTCAACGTTTTCAAATCATAGCCGTGAAAACTACCACCCGTTTCCACAAATAGACAACTTTCAAATTATGCACAAATTACCGAAAGGAACCAACTAACTTACTTAGAATCAATAAAAATTTATAAACTCAATCATAATGCAAAAGATATCTTGCTTATATATATATATATATATATATATATAAATATATATATATATATATATATATATATATATATATATATATATATATATATATATATTTATATATATATATATATATATTATATTATATATATATATATATATATATAAATAAATATATATATATATATATAAATATATATATAATATTATATATATATATATATATATATAATATATATATATATATATATATATATATATATATATATATATATATATATATATATATATATATATATATATATATATATATATATATATATATATTTATTTATGTTCGAGTGTATGTGCTTAATAGGATTGAAAGTTTGTAAATGAGTAGTTTCCTATGATATATTGGATGGTTTTGGTTTCGGTATGAATTGGAGGGGTGGCCCCCGAGAGAGGTCACTTGTCAAATTTATAGTTGCGATATTTTGAAAATACTTTGAATTGCTTTTTGTTATCACATAACTATATATTCTGTCTATATTTCAGGAATAAAAACATTTTATCAAAAATATGAAGGCCATTCCTGACCGTCAGATAATTTGTTTTTTGAAATTCACTAGGGACTTATTGTTTAACGCCAGTTCCGAACTACTTATGGGCTTGTAAGCAATATACATTATATACTTATATTGTTAATTAATTGAACGTTGAAAGTAATAGGTAAACACAAATTTCCATACCTAGCACAGGGTTTGAACCTAGCACGTTTAATTATTTTAATCACATGTTGCAATGAAATTTGATTTTTTGTAATCAATGTTAGCTACCCCTGAAATTTAATAAGCACATTATGTAAAGTTCTGATGGAAAATTGACCTTTGAATCTCAATTCACAACCTTGCCATTCAAATTGAATGTCCTTTATTCTAAGACTATTTCGCAAAAAAATTTGAAACAAGAATCCAAGTGAAACGTAAAAAAAAAACTTCACCTTCTTCAGATGCTGATGGTAAACTGTTTGCCATTACCATCTGAAGAAGGTGAAGTTCCATCGAAACGTGCGTCATGCGTTATTTCTAAATAAATGTGTAAATTGTTATTGTTAACCATTGTTTTAATATGTTTATTAATTTACACCATGTATCTGCCCAATAAATCCGAAAAAAAAAACTTTTTTACATTTCATTTCACTAATCTATTAACAAACTTATTTTCAGGAGAGATATATCGAAATGTATCCTTAATTAATCGAGTAATTTACAGTAACTCAAAGACAGTATTTATGAAAAACGATAAAGATACTTTTATAAATTAATAAAGTATTCCGAAGAATTGGAAATTTCGCTCGAGTGGAAGCACTCAGCACTGAACTTTTTAGGAAGATATCGAATCAAGAACTTAAAAGAATGAGAAATATAAAGAACTGTTCACTATGATCGTGAACGTAACACTAAGAAACTTCAACTTGAAACTGTATAGAAGAGATTAATCGAAAAGATTGATCCCCACTTCTTCCTTCCAGGCAGGATATTCCGTTCCCATGGAAAATGGGTATAAGTGTCGAAGAATTCGTTTCATTTCATAAATTACAGAAGCGCAGGCAAAATCGGACGTGAAAACTTTTCAATTTGACGAAACAACTTGTCGTTTTTCAAATGATACGATGAATTGGGTTCAAAGCGTGAAATTTCTTTCTCGAGTTCAATTCAATTTAACTGCTATTTTGCGAATTATTTTTCCGTGCGTGCTTGATCTTGCTTTGAAAATTTATTTAATGTTATATACATCGGAATGTTAAATTCAAAATAGCAATGCAGAACTGAGAAAAACAGAACAATGAATCTTTCAGCAGAGTTGAATCAGCTTTGAGAAAGTAGTTCAGTTATGGATTAAGGAGAAATTGTTGAAACTGAAGTATAAGAGATAATTAATCACGTTAGCAAACCAAATTAGATTTTAATAGGTCAAAGATTTATTATAAAAGAAGCAACTTCACGTATTCTGTAGAATTATATAAGATATTTTGTGAAAGGGCATGAAAAACACTTTTCAAGGTAAGTGGGACAAAGAAGCAGTGCCTTAGTACATATATAATACAATTTGAGTTTTATAATTTTGAATTAAAAATTATTAAAATTAAAATCTTGGACATTATCTACAAAAATATTGATAATGATAATGCTGTTATTGCCACCTTCATTGACCTCAGTAAAGCTTTTGATACCGTCAACCATACAATATTGTTGAAAAAACTAGAGTATGATGGCATAAGAGGAGTTGCATACAACCTCATTAAGCAATATCTATCAAACAGGACTCAACGAGTTGAAATTGGTAATGTCACTAGTTTATCTAAGAAGGTTGAAATAGGGGTTCCCCAAGGTACTGTCCTGGGACCACAATTGTTTTTGATTTATATTAATGATATCTTCGAAGTGTGTGAGGACACGTATGCTTTTGCTGATGATACAATAGTACTTGACTATCAAGTGTGTTGGGAACAAGCTCAAAGTAGCATTTATGTAAAATTGGAAAAACTGAATTACTGGATCATAGAAATTGAACTAACTCTAAATATTACTGAAACAGAACATGTTACTTTTGGTTGTTATGTAGATAGTGTCCCTCATAGTACTGAAATTATAATAGATAACAAGCAAATAAGTAGAAATAATGTAACTAAATATCTTGGAATATTCATGGATTTTAACCTTAAATGGGACTGCCACATTCAATATGTAATTAAAAAAGTAAGATATTTTCTTTACTTAGTTTATACTTTCAAACATTTGCCTAAAAGAATATTAGAAGTAATTTACTATGCGTATGTATATAGTATAATTGATTATGGTTTGATTATTTGGGGGGGAGCTTATATGTCCGAATTGAAACAACTTATAAATCTTCAAAATAAATTTATAGTTATTAAAGAACGATAAAATTCCAACGATTGAAGTATTATATGCAACGAAATGTGGTATGTTTTATTATAATTCTCTGAGTACTACATATTGTAATTCTCCAAGTATAACAAGGAAAAGGGACATTCCTGTTCCGAAACATGAAAAAACAATTTATAAAAAAAACTGTATTTACACCGCTATTAAATATTTTCATTCTTTACCAAATAATCACAAAAATCTGAAGATGTCACATAAAATAATTAAGAAGAAAGTTATGAATGAAATTAAAATTAGAATGACAGACTAAATATGCATAATTCTATGCCACATCTTTTTAGTTTTAAGTTAGTCCTAAGTACTTAGTGTGCAAGCTGGCTCCTGAGCACGGAGAGAAATTTTCTCTCTCTTCAGGTTTTTTACATGTATCTCCTTAGGGAGAATCTTTGCAATTCAATTGCCAATAAATATTATTATATTATATGTATATAGATATATATATATATATATATATATATATATATATATATATATATATATATATATATATATATATATATATATATATATATACTTCCAGTTAGAGTGCTGAAACTAGAAATATTAAAATAATTTTATCAAACATCAGCTACAAATTAATACTAAGACAAGACTGATTAAGAATTTTTTAGTATCATCAGAAATGCGTTTGGTTTTAACTATTTATACCGGCTGTTGAAAAAGTTCCAGTACGGCGGGTTATTTTTTAAGAGAAAATTTTTTCGGGAAATTGAAATATGGAACTCGGAATGGAAATTTCCCTGAGAATCGATTGGCGTTATCAGATCGAACTCAAAGTTTCCCGAGGAATCCGAATATCAAATATTGGGTTGCTATTTAAAAATTTCAAGTGGGGCCTCGCAGGGCCCCAGGGGGACCTCGTGACCCTAATCTGATAGCGCCAATGGATTCCCAGGGAAATTTTTTTCCGGGTTCCATATTTCAATTTCCCGAAAAAATTTTCTCTTAAAAAACAACCCGCCGTACCGGGACTTTTTCAACACCCGGTATAGTTGAATCTAGGATGCAGCGTTTCAGGACACGTTGGTTTCACCAGAGGAAACTGAGTACAAAAATCCTGGTATAATAGTTTATACAGATTTTCCTAAGAAAACCAATAAATCAGCTAATGAGTAAATGATGATTCTAGAGAACTTGATGTATTCGGAAAGGAGGAATGATTTCAGTCTATGTCTTCATTCAATAAGTTATCAGAATTCTTATACCTGCGAATTTCTAAGGCCCAAAAGAATGTTCGATTCTCATCTAAAATGTCATTGGAATAATTATTTTCAAAACAACGCTTATATACTTTGATTATCTTTTCAAACTTTTCATGTTTTTTATCATCAATAAACCAACGATAAAAAGGAAACTTAGTAATCATATACAATTTGTAAAAACAGAAATTTCAATATAATATTCATTATACATATAATCAATTATTCAGAAACCTCAAGGAAATACGTAAGGAAATATTACGCCAAAGATATTAATGCAATAATCGATATTGATAATGCAATTAGAAAAAACTGATTTTTCGTGCAATCGCACGCGAAGCGAGTACTTCGCGTACGCACCACAGTCCGCGAAATTTAATTTCGCGGCCGTTACCCATAGCAACGGCCGCCAAAACAAACGTCACTTATACCAAAAAGTAACAACAACTATGATATTTCAAAAGAGACATCATGTATCTCAATGCATTTTGCGTTCTGTCAAGAACTGTCAAAATATTTTGTATATATTCGAACATGGTCTTTCCATAGCAACGCTGTGACTTGTTAATTACTGTTGATTTTAAAGCACTGATATTTTTATTTGCAATTGTCTCGTTTAATAATTTTGTCGATTGCACGAAAAATAGTGTGTATGCCATGGCCGCGAAACTTTTTAGCTACCTCAAGATTATCCTGCCTCGGACGCAAGCGGCCTCAGCGGTAATTTCTCTTTCGGTACGCTAAAAAGGTATTTCGCGGCCTAGGTATACAAATAACTATTTCACTACTTAAACCGCTATAAGTTGAACTATTGGATTTCTAATAAAATCTTTGTAAGTGAAAAAACTTCTTCATTGCTAAACCAAAATTTTTATTTCATGGTTTTGTAGTCAATTAGTTGTCAATTATATGCATTATTGGTGGCACTCTCTTTTATAACCATCAAACTCGATGGATCATTCTATTATATGCAGCAATTTTATGTTGAAAACGATGAACTAAATTATAATGTGTTGTGCTATCTATAAGTAACGAATTAAGAAATATAATTTTCGCTAATTAGAACAATTAAAGATACCAAAATCTTCTGCTTTTCAGTTTTCCTTCAAAATCCATAAGAACTTTCTTAACAACCCAGTATCATTACAATCAATGTGCATATTTGGATTTAAAAGAAAATGACATATTGTATTCTGGTGAAACCCACAAATTCATAAATTTACGAAGTGATCTTGGAATAGAAAGACGAGATACTGGAGCAGTGAAAGTTAAGAAAGGATATTATTGTTATCACCCTCTAAATTAAAAGAATAGATGTTATGTAAACTTTTCAAGAATCCTTATCAAAATTCGCTTGTCTCATTGCGCGAATCGTTCAATTTTACAGTAATTATAAATCAATCAAAATCAACAGTCAATCAAAAGACCGAGCAATTTCAATTTGACTTGAAGACTCTTTATTTATACTCTCTATAATGTCGAAACTTGTAATGAAATTGATACAAGAGAAATTAATTATGAAGTTACATATATCCTCGAATGAATAAATTTCCGTGTAATTAATCATTCATAAAGTACATAAATGTTTTTCTTTCTGATTTATTATTTTCCAAATGTAAAAATACTTAATAAATGAATAGAAATAAGACACACTATAGTCTGTCCAGTTGGCGTGTACGTCACAGTCATGCGCAAATAACGACGCAAGGCTGCCTACCCAAATAAATAAAATTCGAAATGGTCAAAATTCATATCTGTCGTAAGTAATTTTCTGAAAAAGTAGTTATATGGTGATAGTGGCCGAATCATCCATTTCGACAAATATTCTGTTCTTAACATATCAAATCGTATGTATCTCTCAAGAAAAATTGACATTCCGAGTAGTGAGAATAAGTTGAATGTTTGTTAAGTTGTCATTTAATTGAAAATTTTGCAATGTTGTCGCACCCTCTCGACCAGCGCGCCGGTAATGGCATTTCACGTTTGACAGTCACCGAGTAACCTAGAAGATTTTGTAATTAAGTTCGATTTATCGATCGATGAATATGGATTCCATATAGATAGACACTTCTGGTAGGGAATAATGGTCAATTTGAATTTACCGCTAAAAATCCCTGCCATGTCAAACATGCAAGATATCTCATTTTGTTGAAAATTGGGTTAGCTATTTAGATTTAAGATTATTTATTACGTCTGGCAACAGTGTTCACGATCGGCGTCATATACAATTGGTGACGTACACGCCAACGGTCGCTGGACAGACTATATCAAAATAATTGAATGAGAATATTAGGAATGAATTCTACCTAATTAAAACTACCCAATACTTCTACTCAATTTGCAGGGGAAGATTGACGGCAAAAAGGGACGAGGTCGGCGCAAAACGTCCTGGTTAAAGAATTCAGAACAATGGTACAGAGCCAGCGATATGAGGGCGGTGGAAAAGTCGAAATTGCACTGATGATTGCCAATATTCTATTAGAAACGTGGAAAAGCGGAAGCATGGACTCTTACAGGCTCCTCAACCAAAGGAAGCTTTCGTTGCTCAGAATATCATGGATTCATGAAATCATGAATGCTACGGTGCTGGATCGTATGAGTAAGCAACTTGAAGTTGTGAACGTCATTGAAACGAGAAAGCTCGAATATTGGCGTGTCACGAGAAACGAAAAATACCATCTCCTCGAGCTGATACTGCAGGGCAACATCGAGAGCAAACGAGGTCAGGCGGGAGAAGAACTTCATGGCTCAACCTTAGACAGTGAACAGAAATGACCTCTAGCAGCCTTTTCAGATCAGTGGTGAACAAAGTTATCTGGAAAAACGTGATAGCCAGCATCCATAGAAGATAGGCATTAAAACAAGAATAAGATAAGAATCGACACGCTAAGAACAAATGCTTTAATGGTTTTTCGTGGTTTTTGATCATTTAAGGAACTCCACAGCTCCTAGAGATTAGGTTAGAGGGGGTTGAAATTTCGTACGTGGAATGAATTGATATAATGGAAGGGCAATTTTGTAGTTTCAACTATTTTTTTTAACTGTTACTATTTCGATCAAGATAATTAATTTTTTTCAGCGGAGGTTTTGCTCACCTCCACAGCTCTTCCAAACTGAAGTAGTAAAGAAATTATATGTAAATAAGAATAACCTTAGTGATGGTACTCTGCTGCTCACGCGTTTTCAGATACATCAATAATAACATAAAGTAGGATTTTGATGCTGTTGATTCGAAAAAGAACTAATAGCTACTATAATAGGGGAGCCCAAGATGCTAAATGGGGATTTACTCGAGCGTCGTGGGGACCTTTTGGATTGTGAAGATTAGATGCTAAAACGATGAAAAGGTTCTATGATGTATGCCATTCCACTGGGGGGGAAAACCTGTGCAGATCTTCAAAAATCAAAAAAAAAATCGTTATATAGAAATTCTCTAGCATGTCAGATATTAATAGTTTATAAACCCCACATCGTCTCTGATAACGAAGGTAAGTTAATCTGCCGGTTTGCATGGTGGGGGTGACCGTAAGAGACCAAAACTCATCGCCGATATTCGAAAATGCAAAAAAAGTCGTGACATTTCCTTCGAAATAAAAATAAAAATTTAACCGTGCTCGAGAATGTCAAGGTGACGTTTTCTTTTTGCATCTTTTTTAGTCTCCTATTTCCTTATGCCACGCGCAAATCGTCAGATTAGTGGAATGCATACTCTTATGCAAGTAATTAACTCACCTTGCGTTAATAAGACGCGCTCGAGTTTTTCGAACGATCATTTTTTTTTACTAATCTGAGCGGCTGCCCTAGACGAACACCCCCATATCGAGGGTCATGTATGGTGGGGATACTTAACAGGGTGTAAGATTTCCCGCAATATGTTAATCTACCGCGCTTGAGTAAATCCCAAAATCCCCGCTTGGGCTCTCCTACTACTAGTTTTGTTCGCGGTAAATATTCAGAACTAATCCAGAACTAGTTCAGAACCAATTCGGGATTCACGTAAAACGCATGCTCGATTTTGAACCGGTAGTTGTCGAGGTATGGCTGTATTTATCGAATGTGACATGCGCAGTCAGGATTGTTTAATGCAAATACCAAATAATCGTGAATGTGCAAGTTATGAACTAGTTTGATTTTTAGAACAAGTAAAACTAATTGAGAATCGATTCGGAACTATGTCGTACTTATTCGAGAAGGCAGAACTGTAATAGCTTTTTATGTAACAAGTTGCGAAATGAATGTGTTTTAAGCACTGGACGCAAAATTGACGACAATGCGTCGAGTGCTTAAAACAGTCTTTTCGCAACGAATTTCATACAAGATTTTTTATGAAAGCGTAGAATTCGATTTTTTCATGCGTTCATTTGTGTTCTACTCTTATTTAAAAGTGAGCTGGTAATCTGTTTATATAAGGCATTGTTTGATGTTAAGGTTCTATCACTTCGAAACATCGCGGTATTTCCTATAAATTTTTGTAAAAAAATCGTCAAAAAATGAGTGATAATGACCAATCTTTGGATATTGAACAAGCTGCTGAAACTGCGCTATCCATGTTGGTACCCGAAAAATCGTATTATATGAGACCACCTACAACAACTTTGAAACCTGGGGTAGAGAAAAACTTGTTTAGAATTTTACAGAAAAGGTATTGATAGTCTATTTCCTGAAGTTGTCCACTACCTTATAAATATTGTCATTGTTTTCAATATTTTATTTTTACTTTCAGGCACTAGTGTCTAAAACTGTTACTTTTAGGTACTAGTGCCTAAAGGAATATCATTTCGAAATTTATAAATCTTCACAAGAATAATCATTTTGTGACGATGTAATTCAAACAAGGCATGTGAATAGCTCCAAATCAGTTCTGTACCCTTACCATGAATAAAGCTTTTGTATTTACTAATATTTATCGGAGTTTTGGCCTGAAATACTCAATGGAAACATTACAAATATAGTTCAATATTGTATCGTTGATTTTAACACAAAGTTCACAATAGTGTCGAAAGGACGGAATTTATGTGACGCAGGGATAATTCATCAGAATAAAGGTTTGAGTTCAGAATATGGACGAGAAATGAGGCTTAAACATGATATTTCAGTATCGCAACTCAATCCGTGATTTAATGCCTAACACAGCAGGCATATAGGATTTGCGCTATATTTCATTTTTATGATTGCTCATCCTAACTCTGATTAATGGAGCACTTCCCACCATACTTGTGAACGTTCAATTCATGGGGTTTTCTTTTAAGATTTTTTAAAGCTAATTTGAATCCACAGATGTTGCCAGGCATAAACCAACGGATATTTTCAGCACCCACTGAATCCCTGGAGATTGCTTTTTAATGCAGATAGAAGATGAGTATATTTAATATAAAAGAATTGTTTTTTGATGCAGATAAAATGAAGACATATTTAATTTGAAAGAAGTATAGTTTTTTCACCGAATTAATGAATAAACATGAAACATTTAAAATTAAATAAATCGTTCATTATGATTACAATGATGATATGTATTGATAAATTTCCAGAATTTAAATGCAAATAACTGTAGGTGCAATATTACAATGGTTAATAATAACAATTTACACATTTATTAAAAGAAATAACGCATGACGCACGTTTCGGTGGAACTTCACCTTCTTCAGATGCTAATGGCAAACTAACTATGTTTCTCTTATATATCGAAAACAAGAAATAAAGAACTGACAAATTATGTAGAAGGGGTAACTAGAAAGATGGTTACAAATAATTATTAGAATAGGAAAAACCAATTCTGAACTGCTAGTCAGGTAGTTCGGTAATTTTGAAAATATTGAGAAGGGGACTTGAAGTATGATCGATTTGCCTATTCAATAGGAGACCGGAATGCTTGTATGTATTTATCCGTAATGATTCTAAAAAATTAAATTTATTTACCTTACTTTCAGCATTTAGTATTTAAAATCGAAATGGAATGTGTGATTTTCTTGGATTAAATGGTTTGCATAATGTGAATCTGACTTTCGATTAACAAAGTTTGTGTTCTGATATTCTAGTTTGAAAACTTCTGAAAGTTCTACCAATGTAAAACTTATAACAATCACCACAATTGATTTTGTAAACTCCTGATTTATTATCTTTTTGATCTTTGGATTTTTTATATGATTTCCTGAATTATTACCGGTACGATAAGCAATGTTAATGTTGTGCTTAGATAAGAGAGATTTAAGTTTTCTTCTCGAATTTCCGATGTAAGTGAGGCTGTTATATTTGATATTATTTTTAGTAAGGGGGTACACCTGGCTAATCGCATTTTTGAACAACTTTTTATCTATCATATTGTCTATTATTATGGAATCATAATTATTATTTACGGCAATCTGTGTAATAATATTTTTCTCGATGTTATAATTGGCGTGTGAAAGTGGAATATTTACTAAACGATGTACTATATTATTGCAATATTACTTTAAATTTACTAGAGTCATCTCTGAAATTTAAGTTTATTCATGTAGACTTCGAAACGCACACTATGAACGATAAAACAGGAAGCAAGTGTTCACAAGTAGCTATCAATTGTTAAGAAAGCTGTTGACAGCAGTACTTAAAACTCATAGTTTCAGTAAAGCTGATAACAATTTATACTATATTTTCACTAATAAATAAAACTAAAACAATAATAATAATAATAAAGAACAAAATATTTCTTTAGAAGAAGTGTTCAAAATGTCGAAAATAAGATCTTCCAACCTTCCTCAGAGGTAAAAGTCCATAAGTGTTAGGTCCGGTGACCTGGCCGGCCAACGGTTGGGTCCTTGGTTGGCTATCCAATTATTGCCAAAGTTTGCAGCCAAAAAATTGCAGACAATTGGAGTGTTTTGAGGCGAAGCCCGGTCTTGCTGAAAATGTATTTTTCTGAGCTCCATTAGCGGCAATTCGTCAACAAGGGGTTCAATATGTTGCCTTAAAATTTCTAAATACCTATGAGAAGTTAGAGTGCCATTAAAAATGACGGGGCTGATAATTCTACCCCTAAAAATACCTGCTCATACACTGAATCCAAATCTTCCTTGACTTATCTGCTCCACAATAGAAGGAGGTTTTTGTTGTGCCCAAGAATGAGATTTATAGCGGTTGAAAATACCGGCACTACTGACATAAGCCTCATCTGGCCAAATACAATTTGATGAAAAATCAAGCACTTGGTTACAATTTTCCAGGAACCAGTGGCAAAAATCCATGCGGCGTTCAAAATCTCCTGGTTCATGAACTCTTCTGGGCCCGTATGGCTTGAATTTATACTTTTTCAAAATTCGCCTAACGTTAGTTCTTGGTAGGCTTTTTGTAATGTTTAAATTTCGCATTGACGTTTTCGGATTATTTGCAACAGCTCCTAAAACGACTATTTCTTTCAATTCCCTATCCCTAGTTGATGCATATGATTTTGGCCTTATCTTTTCAAATTGACCACCATCAATTAGGTTGTGTCGCAATCTTGCGAAAATGTATTTAAAAGGTTGCCTTCTATCTGGATACCTCTCGCAATACAAATTGTTCGCTGCATCTACATTTTCCCCGGTTAGTATTAAACAGACTATCTTATCCCATTTTTCATAATTATCATACTTCATTGCAAATGTGTTTGAAAAATGAATAAAAACCATAAATTGAAGAGCGTCTTCACTACTTATATCAAAATTTGACAGCTACTAGTGAACACTTGTTTCCTGTTTTATTGCCGCTTCGTCCAAAGCCTACTTGTTCATAGTGTGCGTTTCGAAGTCTACATGAATAAACTTAAAAGCTCTGAATTTCAGAGATGACTCTAGTAAAACGTCAAGTGTGCTACATTTTTGAAATGGGAATTTTAAGTTCCATGGTGATATGCAGAAATATACAGGGTGTCTTATTTAAAAAAATTATTTTTCCGTCAATAACTCTTGATGTATGATTTGAAAAAATAAATTACTTAAACCATTGAATTCTACGTAAAAAAGTGCTTCGAGAATGTTTTCATAGAACCAAAGAATTTTTGACAGAAAAAAGTTACAGCAACTTTTCGAAAATGAACATTTTCGAAAAACATACTGTAACTCAGAAACGATGAAGGATATCGATATGCGGTTTTCACCATTGAGTTTGTCATAAAAATTGAGCCTCAGACACCGCCATCAGTTTTCATCTATCTAATTTAAAAACAGGACTTTCCCTTCAAAAGTGTCCAATTTGGCCCACCCTGTACCATACTATTGCAATATTACTTTGAATTTTTTTTGCATTTATTTTCGATTCGGAATTAAAACACTGCGACAAAAAAATTAAAATTATCTCTACTTTCAGTTAACAGACCGTAAAGTTTCAGTTATATGGCTTGAAGAAATTGCAAATTTTACGTCTACATTTTACAGCCACTTATTTTCATTGTGTCATAAAAACAGAAATAAATAATACTCTAATTGTAACTACCTACTTGCCTCCCTTCACGCTGCGTTTTCATGAAAATATAACGTTGCATTATTCAACGTCTACATTAAAATTTCCTTGAAATAAAAATCCTCCTTTGACTGATTTAATTCCAAAAATTCTTTCAGTGGAGTGAAAGTGAAAATTTTCTATTATCCCTCCTTTGTGAGCATCGATACAGTTATTCATATAACAAGAATATAAAGCGACTCTTTTTTGCACGCGCGAGAGGTTTACATAACGAGCCGTAGGCGAGTTATGAAACCTGGCAAATGTAAAAAAGAGGCTTTATATTCGTGTTGTATATATGATTTCCTTCAATACTTCAAGTTTTTGATAAGGAAATAAAAATACTCTTTATCATTAATGGTTTCAAAGCAAATGATCTATTTTTATTATTTCGGCAGTTATAGTGACATCAAACAAAATTTTTTCAGACAATTGCTAAATGAACGCACATATATCAAATATTTGATTGTAAGGGTGCAGAGTGACAATTTCAATTATTGAATTTGCCATTACTATAAAACCGTCATCATATAATTTCAGTAAATTTATAAAATATGATATAATGTGGTACAAATCATATCGACAATGGATATTTAATATATGCACAGGGGTGGTACGTTCTGAGTCTGATTGTTCATTCAAGTCATCAGGATTCGTAAAGGTCCCTGTTAATTCAAAGTATTTCCCAAAAGTTCAAATTAAATTCTATACTGCTACTATGTAAAATATTCAAATTTGTTAACTGAGATTGAATTCTCGTACATCACTTGGTGAAACATCATAAAGAATAAATTATAAACTTTAAAATAAAACACACTTGGCTTATATTTAGATACTATATTTAGCAGTGAAGAATGTTTCGAGTTATGAACTCAATATCAAGACTGACTACATAGTACAGTAAAAAGGTATATTTTACTAAAAAAAAATACTTAATAGCTGAAATTTTGAGGGGGTGTTCGGGGGCATATCCTGAGTCTAAAACTGAGTTTTCGTATTCGAGCGGGTGGGGGAAGATACAACCCCCGGTCTATATGGGGGTGAGTTAGCTTTAATTCTATATCTCCGTTGCTGTTGCCCGTACAGTCAAGTCCAATACATCATATTTGTAGGAAATTGAATTATCTATCCAATGATAATAAAATCCATGTCATAGGTCAATTAGATCAATTACAATTGCCGGTCAAAGGTCAAAAGTGAAGGGTAGTTTTTCATTTTTCGCGAATACCGTGAAACCGGTTTTTTCGCATACTGCTTGGATACCATTTCAAAGTACTTAAAGTTACCTACAAAAAGAGCTCTCGAACACCCTTCTACGATGAAGAGTTTTCCATCACTCCAACGATCAAGTTGACCGCGCGCGCCAATGTTGACCGCGCGAGCCACGTGTCGTACTCTCATTGCTCGTACGTTGCACTCTCTACGTGCAGTTAATAATTATCGTTGAATTTTTTCCTAGTTAGAATTAATAATATGGTTGAAGGTGGACTTGTTTTTTTTTTCAAGGGAAAACGGGAAATCCATCATGGACAAACGACAAGGTCTGCCCTTGTCGAATAGTGTGAGACTCCTACTCACTAAAACCCTATAAAAACCCCAACTTTTGAATGTTCAGTGCTCTGTCATGTATGTGTGTGTATTGCCGTGTACTGTTTGATGATTTGAAGTGTCTCGATCATTAATTTACCTCGAAGTTTTCCTGCTGGCGACTTTCATGTGAATTTGGCTCTTTTGGATGGACTTTTTTCGCCATCTTCATATTCATCATCCTTTTCGAATGTGTCACCACGAACGTCTTCCTCAGGAATGGATGGCGAGTTCATGTCGTCGTTGAAAAAATCGTCATCTTCTTGCAGGGTAGAATATTGGGCGATGTTGTTGCACGCGGTACCGCTACAAGTCCAAACATTTCAGCCCAGCCCAGCGACATCCACAGGCCTATCCACAACTTGATCGTTGGGGTGATGGAAAACTCTTCATCGTAGAAGGGTGTTCGAGAGCTCATTTTGTAGGTAACTTCAAGTACTTTGAAATGGCATGGAAGCAGTATGCGAAAAAACTTACCGGTTTCACGGTATTCGCAAAAAATGAAAAACTACCCTTCACTTTTGACCTTTGACCGGCAATTGTAATTGACCTAATTGACCTATGACCTCGATTTTATTATCATTGGATAGATAATTCAATTTCCTACAAATATGATCTCTTGGACTGTACGGGCAACAGCAACGGAGATATAGAATCAAAACGAACTCACCCCCATATAGACCGGGGGTTGTATCTTCCCCCACCCCCTCGAATACGAAAACTCAGTTTTAGACTCAGGACATGCCCCCGAACACCCCCTAAAAATTTCAGCCATTAAGTATTTTTTTTTAGTAAATGCCATTTTTGTGTCTCTATTTACTGTACTAACAGGAGAGTATTACATCTTATTTTATAAAACAGACAAAAGCAAAGGTGATACCTGAAAATCAATTTGTTCGTTTACAAGGGGTAATTGACTCTTATGGGCGAAACTTATTTCGAGAATTTCAAGAAGGTCAAGACGGTTCCCTTCGTTACCTGAATGTAACAATTGAGTTTTGTTGAAATCCAGGAAATGATTAAATTTTATACAATGTTCGGAGAAGCAAGTGGTATTTGCATTTTGTAAAATTGACTTTTATGTTCTTCAACACGAATGTTTATTATTCTTCCTGTTTGTCCAATATAGAAAGCAGGACATTCGTCGCAAAATATTTTCTAAACACCACTTTTTTCTCCGATGTTAGATTTTTCTTTATCATTGACCAAAAGTTCCTTTTGTTTGTACAAATTGTTTTAATGTTATTTTTCGATAGTCTGTTACAAATTTTGCTACTCAAATTCGGCAAATAATTTATTGGGAAGTATTTTTGTTCTCCACTAATAGTTTGCGTGGGGTATATTGAATGCAACAGATATTTTAGTCGTTTTTTCCCAATGAGCTTATCGATAAGACTTTCATTGTAACCGTTATTGGTGGCTAATAATTTAATTGCAATACACTCCTGTAGATAGTCTTGATGATGAGTTCACAACTCGAAACATGTCGACTATTCGTTACTGCTAAATACAGTATCTAAATATTTTTTTATAGTGAAACATAAGCCAAGTGTGTTTTATCTGAAAGTTTATACTTTATTCAAATTTGTATTGAATGTATGATTATCGTGAATACTTTTATAAATGATGCAATAATTTGAATCTCTTATACTGTTTTCAGAACACGGTTTTTGTTCTTTGATTTTTTCCTGAAGTATTTATGTTCTACCGATATATGTTTTGCTAGAATCACTACATGACTATTTTCAAATTGCCTAGTATGAGAGCTTATCTGTTTGTGATTTAATTTTCTCTATATAATTAGCTAAAGAGTTTTTCGCGAGGTGGACGATATTGATATAATACTGTGAAAAAATCGATATCTAGAATTACTGATATAAGTTTATTTATTGAATTTATGGTCGACATATTTAAAATTATAGTAATCTTTGAAATAGAACATGTGTTTTTCCAATAATATTGTCATGGATTTTATCTTTGCGTAGTATAAAATAGAGTGCTATATAGTAGGACTCTATAAAATTTGTGTTATGTATATTTAGTTCGAAAAATAAATAAAATGAAGTAAGAAATTAATAAATTATAAAGTGTGGAGTTGAATCGTAATTCTTTAAACTAAAGACTGTATTTTCACTTGAAGTATTTCATCTAACTAAGAAGACTGACATTGAAGTTATTAAGAGTTGTCTTTGTCATAAACAACTACTTTGAGATATATAAAAATTATAACCTATGCTAATAACATAACATTAAGTATTTTTTTTCAGTGCACAGTTTTTCTCGGTGCACACGAATTGCGGTCGATTTTGCGAGAGTGACTGAATTGCGGTCAAAATTTTTGTGCCTACCTGAGGAGTCCTAATCTCCAACCGAACTGCGGTTAGAAACTTATTTAGGGGCAAGAGGGTAAATTGAAAATAAAAATGTAAATTCTAATTTTTATAAAGATATATATCATATACAAAACATATAGAAATTATGCAATACTACAGACGTACATCTACATGCATTTACATCATAAAACTACTTCACTAAACTTATAACTAACACATTTTACAAAATTATACCTACTAATATATTTTTTATTGTACTGACATATTTTGTTGTTAGTAAACTCTTGTTTATCTAATACATTTTTTCGCACAAATCTCGTTTTATTATCAATAACAGAATTCATTTTAATGTAAGTATCTGTTTGAATGCTTTTTAACATTTCTATAAAAAGATTAATGTTGGGTTGCGGAGAGCTGCAGGTTCTGCTTAATTTTGAATGAAAAGATTCGCAAGCGTTTGTTGTCCGGTAAATGCTTCCGGTACATTCCGCCCAAATGACTGGTGGAAATTTCGAATCTCCATCGATGTAAGTTTCCACTAAATAATCGACAAATTTGTCAATTCTATCGTCTGCAGTAGGTTTATCTGACATAAAATCTTCTACAAAACAATCTCCCACTTCCTCTGGTGAAAGGAAAGTTAATCCAAAGACGTGTTTTAGCCATTGTCCTATTTCGGAATCTATGTTCTTATATTCTGAACTTAAACCAAGATTTTGTATTTTAGGCCACCTAATAATAGTTCAAAACAATTATTATTTCATCAGTATACATCATAATATGTTATAAAACTTACCAATACTGAGCAAAATGAAAACGACAACCGGTTAATTTGGCTTCTGGAAATGCTTCATAAATAGTGGTATGAATGGCTTGCTCAAAATTGATTATAATAGTTTTCGGGTTCAAATTTTGCCCAGAACATTTACATTCATATTCCAGCAATTTGAATAATTTGAAGTAGCTGCTTTTCTGTTTATCTTTTAGAAGACAAAAAGCCACAGGGACATAGGTTCCTTTTGCAAATGCATGGATGGTAAACAATTGCAAAAAATATTTGGTACAGTAGTTAAATGTACCATCCATATATAATGTTTCTTGAAGACACATCAATTTTATATTTGTTTCCTAGGAAAACACTACAATATTATTACCATATTTCTGGTTAACCGCCTAATATATGATATGTATAGAGATTTAAGATGAAAAGATTAACCATCCAAGACCCCCCGGGACGTAGGGCTTGACCGCAATTCAGTCGTCGAAAACAACCACCTAAGTACCCTTCTACCTGCTTCAAATTTTGACCGCAATTCGTGTGTCTCCATTTTTCTAGATCATCAACAAATAAAAACTGAAATACTGTAGTTTTTCTTTCGATTTGTTTTCAATATAAAGTATCATATTATCAAGCATTCAGCCGTCGAAATGAAACAACTGCTTCTTTTATTTTCAAAACACGAATTAAATAAAAAACAAATTGAAAAATGTACGTCAAAGAAACAATGAGAGCGTTCTTAGCTTCCTATCCAGATTCGAGCTTAGAGAAGTTTACAATGGAGACATTTTAATTTAAACGCGAATGCGAATCCTCATCTTATTACTCTTTTGATATAACAGGGGAATCTCGTCTGGTGAACGGAAAAAAGCCGGTTTTAAAGATGGGATAATGCATGATAATGTCAAGACGTCTGAAATAAAATGAAAACGGTTAGGCATAAAAATAGCAGAAATCTTTCCCTTCGAGGCCGATATTCTATTTTGGGTAATGAATAAACATAAGAGGGAGAAGGGAAATAAAAAGACGTTGGTATGTAGACGTCCCATAATTGAAAATTATGTATTCAAATCACACCGTTTTATTCATAAGCTTCCGTTTGAGGAAATAAATTTTTTATTAAGTGTCTGCGGAATGCGTGTATTTTTTGTACATTTGAGGTGGAACCATATATTTCAATTTAGAATGGTTGGAATATTTGTTCAGTTGAGTTGATTGTAACATTATTTCACTTATTGCATGAGAATACTACGATCAAAATAATAATTACAGTAGTGTAAAATACTGGTTCTTGATGTTATTCTTCGAAAAAGTATCTCTGTTTATAATTTTTGTTCATGACTATCTACTAAAAGGCTAGTATTTTTCCATGTTTTCTGCGTCGCTTTAATGTCATGCTTCATTACATTTTTCAAAATCGAGACGTTTAAGCAAAAAATGGAAGATTTGAGGAATGGAAGATTGATATAAATTGGAAAACGAACAATTTTTCATGTATATATATTTTTAACATGTTTGAGAAATGAAACTGTAATTCTAACGACTTTCACATATAATAAAATAACAACAGTTGCACAACGCGTTTCGCTGACACTACAGCTTCTTCAGGTGCGAATTTCAAACTGAAATATCTAATGCAAGGTTTGCAAAGTACAATTATAAATTTGGGAAATCCATTCTGGGATTCTAAGAACAAACTACCTTCATTCATTGAAAACGTTAAGAAGGGGGAGTTGTTCACATCCAATTGGCTGTTAAGTAACTTCTGGGAATTTTAATGCCTATTAATTACTAAAGTTTCCATAATATTTAATTTTGAACCCTTTGTTCTGAGATGTAGAATTTCTAAATTCGAGGTGAAGTAATGTTTCTCTTTTATTAAATGTCTAGCTTATATTGAATCTTCGTTATGATTTATGTAACTTCACCTGTGTTCAGTAATTATTTTTTTGAAATTTCTATGTGTCCGACCTACATATATTTTATCGCAATTGCCGCATTTAAGTTTATAAACTCCCGATTTACTGAGCTTATCTATTTTTGACTTGTTGTTTTTTATGTATTTTCCTAGACTATTTCTTGTTCTGAATGCTAAATTGAAATTTAGATTAGAAAAAAAGGATTGTAATTTGATGGAAGATTTGCCGAAATGAATTAAGCTAATTCATATAGCTACTCACAACTAATTATTTTCAAATGGAATGCCAGATTTATTTTTCTTCAAATGGGGGAGAATATAATTCTATATTGATAAGTTGCACTGTTTTCTATATTAGGCCAAGCTACAGAGATTTTTTCATGTAAAAAGTGTTAGAAGAAAACCAGCTCCGCCATTGATATAGTGATATGTTTTTCACTCGACTTTATTATTTATGTCTTTGTTATTAACAATTTTATGCAAAACATCGCGTTTTTTTAGTTTTTTGCTTATAAAATTGAATTTATCAGAGTAATCGTGATGATGTCAATAGACTTATTGTAGAAAATGAAAAGACGAAAAAAATGATAGGTCGGACGACTCGATCAGTCTAAGGGAAAATTGGAAAAAACCGTCCAAAATGCAGTTTTTTCAAAAGTTCATAACTCGGTTGTTTTTTGAGTTGTAGCGTAGATCCTTCGGTTAGTATTATTTATCAATATAAACTTTATTTGTGCGTAGAGCAGGAACTGTCCGATGCATAGTTTTTGATCTGTGGCCATTTGATTATGTTACTATGCAATTTTCCAGCAGACCTGAATGCGACAGATATGGTCTGATTTCAATTTACTAAAAAGATTTTGAAAGTAGAATTCTCATAGTTCAAAACGTTCATCTTGGTTTTCCATAAAAACGCTGAAAAATATGTTAAAAATAAAGCTGAACATGACGAAAAACGGCCGAGCGCGTAAGAGTAGTTGAAGAGTGGGGTTAGAGCAGCAGGCAAGGAGAAGTATGACATTCGAAAGCGTCGGCATTTTGAACGTGACAGTAATTTCTAAACGTTGTCAGATAATAATTGTAAACCCCCACTCTTCAACTATTCTCACGCGCTCGGCCGTTTTTTGTCATGTTCAGCTTTATTTTTAACATACTTCTCAGCGTTTTTATGAAAAACCAAGATGAACGTTTTGAACTGTGAGAATTCTACTTTCAAAATCTTTTTAGTAAATTGAAATCGGACCATACCTGTCGCATTCAGGTCTGCTGGAAAATTGCATAGTAACATAATCAAATGGCCACAGATCAAAAACTATGCATCGGACAGTTCCTGCTCTTCGCACAAATGAAGTTTATATTGATAAATAATACGAATCGGAGGATCTACGCTACAACTCAAAAAATAACCGAGTTATGAACGTTTGAAAAAACTGCATTTTGGCCGGTTTTTTCCAATTTTCCCTTAGACTGAGGGTCTGATTGAGTCGTCCGACCTCTCATTTTTTTCGTCTTTTCATTTTCTATAATAAGTCTATTGACACCATCACGATTACTCTGAAAGTGATTTTTTGCATAAAATTGTTAATAACAAATTATAAATAATAAAGTCGAGTGAAAAACATATCACTATATCATGTGGAACTATTTGACAAACAATGGCGGAGCTGGTTCTCTTCTAACACTTTTTCCACAAAATGCTCACTCTAAATCTCTGTAGCTTGGCCTATATGTATGTTTGATATGCTATGGAAATTTTATAATTTCGTTTGATAAACTCCTTCGTCGTATTATTGCTAAGTAGTTTGACAAGTAGCTGCAAAATGTTGACAGTCAAAGATTTTCAATTTGAGATTGAATGTATATATTTCGTATTTATGGAGAATATTATGAAATAGTGGATAGAACTTGACGTTCATTCGTTTAGGAATATCCTCACTCTTCACCCTTGAATAGCTGAAAGTTAGATAAAATAAAATCGAAGGTTTGAACAAAGAAACGCAACGAGTATAAGAAGTTAACCTATAATATTTTCGCAACTTGAATGCCTAGTTATCATTCTTTGTTTTTACTTGTGTAAACCGTACGAAGTTTTATTTCGATTTCTCAAACTTTCATCCATTCAAGCGTGTGGACTCTTCTCGTTGAAGAAGTGGCCAATACTGTTCACTCCAATCATTAAATTAGAATTAATATATTTGTTCATATTTCATAGTACCTGCTTGTCGAACTTCATAATAATAATATGATAAGGAGTTTATCAAATAAAATTATGACATTTGATATTTCGATGGAAAAATATGCGAAAATAGTTATCTACTACTTTATTAACGGTAGTGATAAATTTATCCCAATATAAAAAAAAACCTTTTAACAATTGATGAAAAAAAACTTGTTATTCCTTTCGAACAAAATTAGTTTTGAGTACCTTCTAGAGCTTCCTCAAACATTTACTCAAAATTTGAAGGACTTTAAACGGTTTTCAGCATTCATGAATGAACTTTTCCCTTATTCATCCCTGATTATTTTGAAATATTCTAAAATATCAGAGTTACTGATTGTCAAAAAATAAACTGCAAACAAAATAAATTTCTGAATAGTTTTTATATTCAGTAGTCGGCTAGACCAAGTATAGGAAAAGTAGATAAAGAAAATTAATGAAAAAGCTGATTGGGTCTTCTCGCTATATATTAAGTATTGAATCAACGTATGAGAATAATTAATCGAAAAATAATTGAGAGTACTCGAATAAAAAAAATTATGATGTAACACAAATATAGTATAATTAATATTTTTTATGGAAGTTATGAAGATAAACATTTTGATATTCAATTTCATGAAATTGTTAACTAATTATGAGCTTAATTATTACATTCAATTTTAATAATCACCTATTGGTCTGCGATAGCTTATATAGATTCAATGTAATGTAAGCGTCTCGCAAAAACTGCATCCATAGTGTTGTTGATTTTGCTGAATATTGTTAATTCTGAAATCAAATTAATTCAGTAAAATATGAAAAACTGCTTTTTTTCAGGGCAGTTGATGTTGAAACCAGTACATTTTTGTGTGAAGAAAAATTAAAATGTAAAAAAATTTTTTTTTTCAATTATTCATTTTGATTCCTCATTATTATTAAATCGATAGTAGATTATTCATAAAAATTATTATACTCCTAACTAAATATTCAAATAGAGTTACTATATGAAATTCAAAAATACTGGTACTTACCTTACTTCATCATCACTATTCTCAACTTTCACTAAATAAAAATTAATTCTCAATTAACTCATTTAAAAGAATACTTATATACGAATACTACTGAGCGCTTACTGATCAACTCGTCGTGTCGTGTCATTAGTTTCGGACACAGTATAATGCTTATTTTCAATTCCATAAATGACTAGTTAAACGTGCGACAATGAACTTTCTCCCAATAAAATTTGTCAAGAACCAATATAACATATTTAAATTTTCACTTGTATATTATTTGTTGACTTAACCTTAGATACGGTTGCTATAAATACACTCATTATGCCCTAGGGCGTTATGAGAGGGCATTATGGATACCATAACGCCCGCTCATTGTACGAGGACAACTGAAGCAACTTCCATTGATTAAATACTTCATAATTCTTGTCGTATACGACTCTGAATTTCTCCGGAAATGAATTATTCGCAGCTTTGGCTGCATTTTCTATTATATTATTCGGTAAATTCATTTTCATTTCCATTATTTCCACAAGACTACACAAAAAAAGCAGCAATGACATTCACTAAATATGATGACAAAAGTATTCACAAATGTCAAAATATCAACAAATGATATGCCTACTATGAGAAGGAAAATGGAAAGTATAGGAGCAATGAACCGATTTTAAAATCGATTTTTCATTATAATGAAATAATTTTTTCGTGAAAAATAAAATCTTTTATGCACCACGTGCGTTACTAGATCCTTACGCCCATCAGGAGAAAGGATTTTTATAACGCACTTTGTACATAAATAACTATTGTAACAAATTGTTCAAAAAAAGGGAGTATTTATTCGGGATTTAGAAATCATACAAACTCAATGTATGGTTTTTATCGTCGCCGTAATTACTCAAAACAAAGCAATTAAAAATATCTTTAATATTGAACACAGAACATCAACAGAACATATATATAAAATAACTAAGATTCTTAACAAACAGAACTTGAAAAAATTAGAACAAGTAAAATTAAAATATGGCATAAAGAATTGTCAAATAAAAACTCACACAAAATTAAAACAACAAATAAAATATCATAATTATTTGACAAGACAGCGAGACACATTTAGAAACGAATTTAGAAAAACAAATAAGACTCAGAATTCTCCTATTTATAGAAGCATCCAAGTATTTAATTCCATCACCCTAAATATAATTGACATTGAAAACTATAAAAGATTGTGCCATCTCCTGAAGGAATTCTTGAATTTAGAATAGATTTTCCGTTTATTATTTTTGTTTTTTTATTATTATTGTTATTAGATGCCCTGGTGATAGTAATGTAATTTACTGTTTAAGGGTCAGCAAATAAAGAAATATTTTATTTTATTATAATTAGGTTTGTGTGTCTAGTTACGAATTCTAGTTAAATATGATAGTTAAAGTAAAGTTATTTATTCAAACTCCGAAATATTCTCCACCTACACCCTTTCATGTTCATTCGTTTATCTTCAACTTCATAGTTCACAATGAAATATATGATTACACGGAAATCTATCAGAATACCGAAGCTGAAATATTACCTACCCTTTGTTCTCTTGTTCATTTCAGCAATTCCAGAATTTCTCCTCAACTTATAATGCCTCACAGAGCAACAGGTTACGGTATAATTATGAACTTGCAGTGTATATTTCCTGAAAGGCACGGCATAAATTGTTCACTAAGTGGTTCTTCGCCAAAAGTATGGGGTAAAGTGAAAAACATGCTGAAAATATTAGTGTGAATGCGAGGGTTATTGTCGGGTATCCTTTCATTGTGGAATTGCGAGAGAGCCGGAGTTGCCGCATCAAAGCGCGGATGTATCGACATTTACGAGGTGGTTCAGAGCGTTTCGCTAACGTCACGAGTAATAAGCACGTATGGAGCTTTTGTCCTGTCAATTTCTCTCTGTCGTGATACTTCTGGTGCTCCTCTGTGATTTTTTATTCGATTTCTATTTTGTTTTACCGCTGGCGGTTGTGCTCGAGCGATTTAACTGTCAATCACCAACTCCGTATTTGCTAGGACTTAAAACACTCGTGCTTATTGCTATGTTTATACTCAGATAATATATATATATATATATATATATATATATATATATATATATATATATTTATATATATATAATATATATATATATATATAATATATATATATATAAATATATATAATATATATATATATATATATATATATATATATATATATATATATGATATATATATATTATATATATTTATATATATATATATATATATATATATATATATATAGTATATATAATATATATATATAATATATATATATATATATATATATATATATATATATATATATATATATATATATATATATATATATATAATCTTTTGATAATTATTAGCAATAACAGGCTGGTTGAATCTTAAAAAACTCGATTTTATCAAAAAGTTGACGCCTCACCATGACATTCGCAATTGAAATTTCTTTGACATTTATTGATTTGAAAAAATTGAATAAAACAGGGCTGCTTTGTATATGCTATTCAGTCTAATATTAATATTCAAAATTCTTATCATTAGATCGTAAGGGAAACCAAAGAAACCTTTACCTACGTAATGTTTGAAAATAATAATAATAGGGTACTATTTATCTAACAACAAAGAAATTAGTTATGGGAAAACATTAAAGAAGTGGAGTAGAATTATCGGAATAGTACGCTTATATGGAAGCAGCCGTTGACACGTGTTTCGGACTCTTTGGTCCTCATCAGAACGGCGTAGCTAAGTATTGGATTGAAAATTTGGAGATGAAAATAATGTTTTCCCATAACTAATTTCTTTGTTGTTAGATAAATAGTACCCTATTATTATTATTATTTTCAAACATTACGTAGGTAAAGGTTTCTTTGGTTTCCCTTACGATCTAATGATAAGAATTTTGAATATTAATATTAGACTGAATAGCATATACAAAGCAGCCCTGTTTTATTCAATTTTTTCAAATCAATAAATGTCAAAGAAATTTCAATTGCGAATGTCATGGTGAGGCGTCAACTTTTTGATAAAATCGAGTTTTTTAAGATTCAACCAGCCTGTTATTGCTAATAATTATCAAAAGATTAAAAATAGATCACAGGCAACAACAATTCGAATAAATATATATATATATATATATATATATATATATATATATATATATATATATATATATATATATATATATATATATATATATATATATATATATATATATATATATATATATATATGAAAAACTTGGTTCACGGAATGAACCGCGTAAAAGATTTGAAAAATCTCGACGTTTCGGCTCCTTTTGCGAAGCCATCTTCAGGAGAATTAGAAGGGAAATAATTCAGACTCGTGGCCTCAATCTGCCTACTCCACGAATCGAATTAGAAGGAATCGGAAACAATACGATTGCGTGGTCTCAACCTGCCTACTCCACTAACCGTACTGCTTCCTGTCAACTCTGAAGTCTCAACCTGCCTACTCTTCAGAGTTAACTGACGACTGACGGGCCGATCGTCGCGTGGCCGTATTTATAGGGGAAGGGGGCGGGTACTCACGCTCATCAGTGCGGGATGCACTCTGATTGGGTGTGACATGGCGACCACTGAGAAGTGGTTTCCATGCTGATGGGAGTCTGTGACTGTCATCTCTGGTGTTCAAACAATTTGGACGTTTTTCTATTTCTACAGCTTCACGGTAAATTCGGGATTTGAAAGA
>JARQZK010002282.1:17500-40000 GCA_030704885.1 Cynegetis impunctata | reverse complement strand
AAATGTAAATACTATTATATAATGTAGGTTGAAAAGAAGGTAGGTGCATAAAATAATATGATTTTGATTAATATGAATATGCTGAATGCTGACTATTCAATATAATATATTAGTGATACACGGAATATTATTGAGGAGGAGGCTTAGCCTCCTTAGCCGCCTTTGAATAGCCGCCCCTGTGCCATTTATTGAAATCGTCTTGGGTTGCTTGAAAAATTTCATTAAATTTCGCTATTTCGAAGATATATAAAAATATTTTTGAGAATAGTTCTTAAACACTGCAAACGAATATCTCTGGTAACATTATCACATCTTTTCAAAAGATAAAATATTCTGCAATCCTGGTAGCTCAATTTGTCTTAATATAATTATGTCCCATAATACTGAGGAGTTGGATAGAAACATATGGAGAAAAATTTGCTTTTGGACCTGTACCAAATTGTATACAATATTTTCTCAAGCAAAACATCGACTATGAAAACCATTCAATTCCGATTAAAAATAGAAAGGAAAACCCTCATCAATTACCTCGGAAAATAATCGATACTGCTATTTCAATTTATTGATTTATACAATTGCTGACTAAAGACAGCATTTTTCGCTACTCGCTCCTGAGAGTGACTGATGCTGCCTCAACAGACTTACATTTGCAAAATTTACCACCTGTTACAACATTGTGAACATCAGCGGAAAAACCGCTTTCAGAATCATATTATGTGCGTATTCCATTCAAAATTCACAGATCGGTTTACCTAGCTACCTACCGTTATACATATTGAACCTGTTGCATATAAAGTGGTTTCTTTTTACCTAAAACCTTATTTCGGTTATATAAATTTTATCAACGCAATTCAGGGTGAAATTCGAGGCAAACAAAGCCCACTCACGTTCACCGAATACGGCTTTTCAGAAATTCAGTTTGCTTTATGTCCCTCTGCATTAATAATTCAGCAGAAGTCATCATTCGAAGTGCAGAAAACCGATCAATTTTCAAGGACGACAATTTCACGAACATTTTTAAAATAAAGACAGAATATTTGAATTCACGAAATGAAATTTTGTGTTTCTAGTTCCTCTGAATTTATTTTTCATAAATATCTAAAACCATTTATTACTGTATTCTCATTCAATATCGGAATGCAGAAATTGAGAATATAGATCCTGATACTGAGCATCCCAAGAGTTCTATAAAATATAAATAATATTCTTATAAATTCTGAATTCTTTATAACTCGCAGTTCGTTTATTTTACTTCGAATAAATTATAAGCTCTCAGTTTAGTTTATAGTCATATTTTCTCCTCAAATTTGTTCTCAGGTACCTACATATTTGAATAAACATCTTATTCGTATATCCTTCTCTTCATATATTGTTAGGATAGATTTTTCCCTCAGTATTTTAGTCCTTATAATAATAGTCATGAATTTTTTGAACTGGTGATATATTTAATAATAAAGTAAAAGCTACTGGAGTCGATTATGTCCATGTAAAGCTCTGTGGATCCTTAAATGAGAAGAACCTCAAGACTTTATACCGACTTTTCCAACAAATCTGGACCAACAGAGAGAGCCTTGATGAGTGATCTTCAGGCCCAGAAATACCGATCCATAAAAAAAGCTCAATAACTGATTATGACGCTAATGATCAGATTATTAATTTTACATGTAAACGCATAATGATCTACTGCAACCAAACAAGCACAATTCGAGAAAGAACGAGAAAAAATCAGACATTTTCTTTCTCATTCCATAAAATGATGCGACAGCGGAATGTCAGTTTTGTTGCTTACCTTTGTTGTATTCAATAATTTCACACAGTAATTTCTGTAAAGGCCATAAATTTATGTATGCGATATCTATTGATTTTGTGTTAAGGAATCAAAAGAACATGATAATTTGAATACTATCTATTAAAATATTCTAATTTTGTTTCGAAAATATTTATTTCTCATCACTGTTAAAATATAGAATAAACTTCACCCTTGTTCATACAATATTGAACAAATTATTTTCTCGACGGACTTATCAAGATCTACTTTCAAGCGTAACTGAATGAACTTTTCTGAAATAAGCATTCTCGAGAAGTTCGACGTTAGACACAAAAAGGTTTTCATCAGATTACGCTACCCGTCTAATATCCGCCTTCGTTTGTCTGTATCATCTTGGTACCTGCAGGGAATAAAACTCTCATTCCGTGGAAATATGGGTCGACGCTATGCGGCATGTTGAACTTTTTTTAATGCGAAGCTATGTTTACCAGCTCCATAATTTTGTCGAGCCAATGTGTAAAAATAAGTTTTTTTTTCGGAAAGGAAACTATGGAGATATTGGATTACATTATTTTAATTTGTAAACTAACAGTTAGGTAACCAGAACATAGGCTTTATTAGCATTCCCTCTTGATATAATAATAATAATAATAATATGGTTTATTCTGTGAAGTTACAGGTATAAACAGTAATCACAGAGGCGTGAGCCTGTACGTGATTTTAAACTAAACAAAATATAATACAGTAGCCGGTATTCAAATTAATTTATAAATTCTTGGGACACAAAGCAAAATAACATGTAAACACAAAAAAAGTTCAAAATCTTTTGAGGATGGTATCATTAGGGATTTATTATTGAATTGATATATATATGATAGGCTCAATTGTAGAGTAATATTTATGATTCAGATATTGCATATTTATATGAATATATATATATATATATATATATATATATATATATGTATATGTGTGTATATATGTATATATAATAATATATATATATATATATATATATATATATATATATATATATATATATATATATATATATATATATATATATATTGTAAGGTTTGAACCCCTATAAAAATTCTATATGGATTTTAAATGAAAACTTGCCACAATATGTTACCAGCTAGCTCTATGTGGGGGTTCTAAACTGTTGAAATCAAGCTACTTAAACTAATAGTGAACCAAAAGATGTAATTAGGGCGCCATGATAATTTTGTCTGTACTAATACACTCTCAATGAAACTCTAATGTAACAAAATAATATATTGACTCTAATTACAAACAAAAAAAAATGCACCTATCTACACGACAGTCGGTCGGTTGTGGCTTCCTCTATTCTGCCTGTATAGGATTGCTCGGGATCGTAATGTAGGTTGCTTCAGCTCTCTACTTGATTGGGATATCACTTGAAGTGGTTCAGCTCTCAAGGTAGACTCTCCAGGTAAAAGTCTCCACGTAGAAGGTCTCAAGCCCTCAAGGTTAAGCTCTCAAATAAAACTCTCCAAGTAAGTACTCAAAGTAAAGCTCTAATGTATAGTCTCGACGTTAAGTCTCTACGTTATGCTCCAAATGTAAAGTCTCGACGTTAAGCTCCAAATGTAAAGTCTCGACGTTAAGGTAAAGGGGTCCCTGTTAAATATTAGTTCGTAAGTACAGGTCAAAGTATTTTGGGTTGCCGACCACCATAGCCATTATCACGAACGCGTAAAATTTTCCGGAGTTCTACAATAATTACTAGCTACAAGTACTGTACTCAAAATCACGAGGTGGAAGAAAACTCGATCAAACATAAATTATTCGGTTTTTAATATGGCTAAGGATGGCGGCACATGCACGAAATTATTAAATCTTTCAATATCTGTATTTTACCATGGACATCGCAATGTTTAAATGAGGAAAATGGTATGAATAGTTTTACACATGAATTTAGGAATGATATTTCTCACCACAATACTATAAAATGGAAGTTAATTTAATATAAAATGCCAAGGACGCTACTCCATGTGGAGGCTTCTTAATAAACATCCTACAGCGATGTTTTACAACTAATTAAATGAAATTTATGGGAAGAAATACCATCCAAAATGAATCAGAAGGTTGACACATTTCCACAACTTTTAATTAAAATGAAATTTGAAAGGTTTACTCACGTAATCTGTTGACCCCTTGACTAAATTCACTAACAACAATCGAGAAATAATGACACGGTAATCGAGTAATCGGAAATGAGAACAATCGCCACTCTCCGCTGGGTCCTGCGCATCGCCAACGTAACTCGAACGTCAACTTGGTAGAGCGTTCTATCGCGACAGCTTCTTACCAAATTGAACGGTTCAAAAAACCGTTACAATATATATATATATATTATTTTTTTTTTAATATCACTAATACCAGGTCATTAAGGTTAAATGTAACACAAAAAAATTTCGTTGAAAAATTCAGAAACATTAGCTTGTGTTATCAAAAAATGATACATAATATCATGAAATATGGATATCAAATATTCTTAGCAATATGTAGTAAATATCCACGAAAATTTATTTAATGCTAGAGGTTCAAATATTGAACTTGAATATATAAATACCTAAAATTCACTTGAAACTTGAATCAAAATAAAATAATTTTTATTGTGTTTCCAGGAGTCCTGATGAAGAATTGCATAGAGTTCGAAAGCTTGACGGAGAACTGAGATTTTCACTCGAATTATCCCTGTAAAAGTAGTCGATATATATATATATATATATATATATATATATATATATATATATATATATATATATATATATATATATATATATATATATATATATATATATATATATATTTATATATTTATATATATATATATATATATATATATATATATATATATATATATATTATTTAATATATATAATATATATATATAATATATATATCTATATATATATATATATATATATATATATATATATATATATATATATGAACTATTTCTCTTATTGTTCGCCGTTTTTAAGTAGAGATTCCATATTTTTTCTTGATTTTTGAGATTTTGCGCATCTCAACAGGTTGTTTTGACAGGTTTGAGTTTTGAAATTTGCTGTGGAAAGTCTTGAGGCTTTCATTTGATATCAATCACCGTCGCAATTTTTATCTTTAAATTTCTTGCGTTTTTGGGAATTCTTGTGCATTGCGAATCTCTCTACTACTACTCTCTGCTACTTCAAATTCAGTCAGAAGACTACTAATTTACATAAACTCGGCTAATATTAGAAAGATGCTTTTTAGAGATGTCACCAATTTAATGTCATGAAGAAAGTTCATGCATTTTCGAAGGTTTTTCAGCTACACCCATCTATTCTGCCTCTCCAATTTGACCTCTGGTGCTAAAAATATCCATGTACGAAAAAAAACATTAGGAGAAAACATGACCTTATTAAAGGAGCTATTCTGCTCATGCGTTTATTCTCGATTATAAAGGTCATTCTATTTTGTATGCGTGGCTTTCATTTAAAATGGAATTGGATTCCTATTTGAATAGAAAAATTGTATCCTTCAGACTTTCCACTCAGATATTCTAAAGCTTAATTTATATTTCTTTGTTATCCGCACGGGATATAAAAATTCCGACAGACTCTGATGTACATTTTCACACATGAAAATAAATTCCTTCTTTATCCGCTATAGTGTTCATCCCCTAAACGATTTTTTCTTCTCTTGACAGGTCCTCCTAAACTTTCGAGATAGATTAACCATTTTTTATTAAATTGCGACATTTTTACAAGAGAACTAAAAAACTTTTGGTGTCATTAGTCATTATTCATTATGAAATTTGCACAGATATCATGTGCAGATAAGTGAATACACCACATAGGAACGTTATATAATCCTTTTAATGGGTTTCCTTCAAGGATGATATCACGCCAAATATTCTTGTATTTTCTACGACAAACCTTAATTTAAATTTAGGTAATTACTTATCGAGCATATTATTACGGAGCCACCCATATTATTATATATAAAAAAACCGACCATATTGAATCTAGGATATTTAATATCGTTAATAACTGAACTACTGAAAATAAAGGGTATAATAGACGAAACTGAATTTAATTAGGTAGTGATTTTGTGAAAATGTTCATGAAAATTGTCAAAAAAATGAATCACGCAAATAAAGATGGAATAAAAAAATAATGAGATTGCTGAAACAAAAGTTTAGTCTTTCGGGAATATTTATGAGTCTTTTATCAATTTGATGCCTAAGGTTCTTCTTGGAAAACACAAGGTAATACAAACTTCATGAGAACTTGTTAGCGTTACGTCAGGAAATTCGACTACTTTTTCAAAGTATTTTAAGAAGAAAAATTATGATAATATTCATTAACTTCACAAAATCTAAGAAACAGAAGATTCTCTTATATAATGTTGCAAACAGATGAGAAAAATATAGTTAAAAATTTTTGGGTTTTCAATTTTTGAAAGTTTATGGGAAGTAATGATCACTAAATTGTCGCATATTACACGAATTGATATTGAGGGTTCTGATGAAATTTATCCTTTACTTCAAAACGTCTGATATTGCTGTGTAATTGAAGAAAGATAAATATTCAGCAAAGAAAAACTTATAGGTTTATGAATATATATATGACATAGTTCAGCATTCAGCCGTACGAAAAAAAAAAGTCTTTCGACAGTGTCCGAGATTTCGTCAATGTTTATTGACTTCGTCAGGGCTAAAATTACAAAATCAACTACAAAACAATCACAAAAATTAATATTCATCAAACTTACATTTTCTGTCACATTAAAAATAACTCTCAACATGGACAACACCATATGCTTGTTAGAATGAACTCTATCAACTGAAATATATATATATATATATATATATATATTTATTTATATTTTTATATATATATATATATATATATATATATATATCTATATATATATATATATATATATATATATATATATATATATATATATATATATATATATCATCTCCACAGTTGGCATATCTGAGTAGTTTTTTAGGAAGGAAGTTTTTTATGTAAGAGAAATATGAAACTTACTATTGTTATTTCTGAAAAAAATTAGAATCAGTCACTATGTATCTTCCCTTGCGCATCCGTCATTTTATAGTTGAAAAGATAGAATAGAATAGAAGTTTATTTCACAAATATTGAAAATATTACAAAAACCAATAATAAACAACAATATTGAGTGAGAAAAATGTCAGAAACTTATGAATAAATCACAAAAAACAGAATCACACAATCAAGACATGCAGATTAATCGCTCATCCTAAAATTACCACATAGATTCACAATATGAAACAAATTCATCCATATCATGTGGCTCACAATGCGAAATCAATCTGAATAAACATTTACTGAATGCTTTAAAATTATTTAACAATTTGAATATTCCTGGTCAGTGAATTAAAGAATTTCAAGGACATATAGTTATTTTCCAATTGAGAAGTAGAATTAATTGGGTAAGTGTATTGCATTGTCCTACGAGTATTATTTTCGTTCAGTGCTTCCTTAAAATAATGTTGATGTCTGAACAAAAACTGTAACAAAATGTATATATATATATATATATATATATATATATATATATATATATATATATATATATATATATATATATATATATATATATATATATATATATATATATATATATATATATATATATATATATATATATATATATATATATACATATATATATGGCTCACAATGCGAAATCAATCTAAATAAACATTTACTGAATGCTTTAAAATTATTCAACAATTTGAATATTCCTGGGCAGTGAATTAAAGAATTTCAGTTACATAATCTTAACGAATACCACTCGAGCAATCGAAAATAATGGTTATACTGACCTCGTCACTCGACGTATTTTCTTAAAACACCACGAGAGCGCTGCTCGAGTGTTTCGCAAAATACGTCTCGTGACTCGGAAGTATAATCGATTATTTTCGATGCTCTTGTGATATTATTACTGATAATAAACGTAGTAAATTCAAATTATGTTTTTGTTTATCATGTGAAATCATCACTTTGTAACGACAGATTCAATCAACTATTAGTTAACTTTATACATTTATGAAAATAAATGTATTCTAATGACCTTCAAAGTTTTCTAAGTTCTGAATCCCAGACACGTTATGAACGCATCCAATTTCGTTTGCCAGTAACAATGATCCTGAAATTAGGAGATTTCCATGAATTCAATTTATGTTCGAGCAATGTAACTCAATTAGAACGGGGTCCCAGACACCCGAAAAGTAGAATGAACTCATCCGTGATGATTGCGAGTTGCGAACACTGAAAGTCAAATATTTGCTCGCATTTATTTTCCAGAAAATCATCAAAAGGTATTTGTATTTGTAAAGTGACAATTCTAGAACATTTTTTACTGATAAGCTCAGTTGAGAATCTCAAATATTTTGTACAAAAGAGAAGTGACAATCTAAATGAATATAAGAATAATACTGCTGGTAGGTTGCCTTTGTCTGTGATCATATGTGTAAAAATGTTTTAATATTTTCATTTTTGTGTGTTCATCATCTACATTCAAGGATTTTGAAAAAGGCCACAAAATACTCGGAACGTCAATAGACAATAATTTGCACACCTAAATTGTGTTAATTAATGTTTCCTTCATTAAGGCAATATATATATATATATATATATATATATATATATATATATATATATATATATATATATATATATATATATATATATATATACAGGGTGACCCAGAACTACGTAATCGGTCCATAACTTTATTGTCATTGAAGATATCGATATAAAATTTTCAGAGCAAATATGATCTAACTAAGTCTATTTTTCAAAATTATATTAAAGAATATTGCACTTCCGGTTTTTCCGGAAGTGATATCAACTTTGTTATTTGAAATGGAATACCCTGTATATTTTTTGATTTTCGAATTTCTTATGTAATTTATAATAAAATGAACAGTTTTCGAGTTATTAATTTTTTTCTTAAAATTTTGACAGTTGCGTCTTCAACAAAAATAGGCTATAACTTCTTTGTTAGTAGGTCTATTGGTATGCGGTTTAGATTTCTGTAACCTTGAAATATTGTTCTATTTATTCCATATCAAAATTTTCCATATTTCTAATTTATTACTTGATAAAATCTAGGTTGAAGTTGGCAAATTTTAAACGTTAATAACTTTCTTATTTCTAATGGAATGCTATGTATAATTTTGCAATATTAAATTTGCTATTCAATTACCTTCCGATTTGTATAACCATTCCCTATACCTAAAGTTAATAATAACAAAGGTATTTCACAATTTTGTAATAATTTATATATCAATACGTATTTATAAGTAATACGTAATTATATATCATGACGTATCCATGGATACCATTTACGAAAATTGTTTAAAATTTAATTGTGTCACCTTTTCTGTTCATTAGGTTTGTAGCACCTGATGCTGATATCCGAAAAGATATTGAAAAAATAGTATTTCTAAGACGTTAATATTCAATAATTATTGTTGTTTATAAACAACATATGTTTGTAGTAGACTGATGTCAAATTGCAATGTCAAGTTTGACATTATCATTTTGGTCAGGAGGAGTACATTCGCATGATCCAACAGTTACTCCAAATTATACATTTCAATGTTATACAGAAAGAAATCAATGCTTATTAATAACAGAATCACAAAACGTAGTTGAATCAGAATATTTTTGATGATAAATTACTACTAGCTAGCAGAACATTTCGATCCGCTTCTCCAATACAGTAAACCATATTTATCATTTCTTGTCGCGTGAAATCCATTTTATTAACTGAAAAAATACTAGAAAAGGTGACACAATTAGATTTTAAATAATTTCTATTATTGGTATCCATGTATACGTCAAAATAACACGCTAGACGATTTCTCAGGTGTATTGATATATAAATAATTACAAAATTGTGAAATATTTTTGTTATTATTAACTTTAGGTATAGGGAATGGTTATACAAATCGAAAGGTAATTGAATAAGAAAGTTATTAATGTTTGAAATTTGCCAACTTCACCCTAGATTTTATCAAGTATTAAGTTGGAAATATAAAAATTGACAAGGAATGAATAAAACACTCTTTCAAGGTTACAAAAATCCAAACAGCATACCAATAGACGTACTTACAAAGAAGTTATAGCCTATTTTTGTTGAAGACGCAACTGTCAAAATTTTACGAAAAAAATTAATAACTCGAAAACTGTTCCTTTCAGGTATAAAGAATGTTATGACGATTTTATTATAAATTACATAAGAAATTCGAAAATCAAAAAATATACAGGGTATTCCATTTGAAATAACAAAGTTGATATCACTTCCGGCAAAACCGGAAGTGCAATTTTCTTCAAAATAATTTTGAAAAATATACTTAGTCAGATAATATTTGCTCTGAAAATTTCATATCGATGTCTTCAATGACAAAAAAGTTATGGACCGATTACGTAGCTCTGGGTCACCCTGTATATATATATATATATATATATATATATATATATATATATATATATATATATATATATATATATATATATATATATATATATATATATATATATATATATATATATATATATGTATAGAAATAATTAAAAATCGACCGTATCATACGTTAAAACTTATTTTATTATTTATTCCTTTATATTTTTTATATTTCGTCAAATTTATTATTGACTTCCTCAGGAAAAAATCTACAAATGTAATATACAAACAGTTGAAAGAACAGATGACAAAAAAAAACCAATCTACTTACGAATACACAAAGTCAGTCACTAAATAAATAAACACGAACGTTCTACAACTTGTTCGGAACGAGACTAATCATAGGAAACATCACCAAAAAAAAAACGTGAGACTATGATTTAAAAACGAAACTACGGAGTGATAGATATTGAAATAAGTTCTAAAATTTCACAATATATGTTACTTAGCTGCCCTACATCTGATCTAAAATTAATATTATCTTTCTTGACGTGGCACATCTCATATGAAAGCAAAGTGTTCCTTTATTTAAATATCCATTACTCTGTAGTTTTGTTTTTAAATCATTTTCTCACGTGCACCCGTTCTTTATTTGTGATGTTTCCTATGATTAGTCTCGTTCCGATCATGTTGTTGATCATTTGTGTTAATTTATTTAGTGACTGACTTTGTGTACTTGTAAGTAGATTGGTTTTTTGTCGTCTGTTTTTTCAACTGTTTGTATTTTAAATTTGTAGATGTTCTCCTGAGGAAGTAAATAATAAATTGACGAAATATAGAGATTATAATCGAATAAGTTTTCTTCGCCACAAAACCGCTTCCTGATATAACATTTCCTTTCAATATATATATATATATATATATATATATATATATATATATATATATATATATATATATATATATATATATATATATATATATATATATATAACGGTATCCCTATACATCCCCTTTATGCACCCCATCATTTGTCACGTCAGGACGGACGAGTGGTAGGAAGCGGACATGCGCCTTACCAATAAAGCAGTAGAGAATTACTGCGCACGAGTGTGAAGTCGGGGAGTCGTCGAGTATGCTTGAACGAATGAACAAGTTGTTAACGTATAATGCAATAAACGGAATTGGTCTAAATAGTTATTCTTATTTGTGTAAATCATCAACCCCTGTATTTAACATATATATATATATATATATATATATATATATATATATATATATATATATATGTAAACATATATATATATATATATATATATATATATATATATATATATATATATATATATATATATATATATATATATATATATATATATATATATATATATATATATATATATATATGTGTGTGTGTGTGTGTGTGTGTTGGTGTTTCATTTCGAAATTAATCTTCCAACCTCCATTCATTCTTCCTGTTTGAGCTCATTTTATGATCAGTATGAGATTTTAAATAATTAAGGTTTTTGTCGCGTAATGAGGCATCTGTAAGTTGAAATTTTCATAAAGATATACCATGACGATTTTTAAAACAATATATTCGATAGTTTTCGATATCACATAATTAAAACTTCAAAGTTATTCGAAAAATATATTCCTTCTATACAATAACCTCTACGGCAATAATATTCTTGGAGATATAAAACAGACAGAACAGATTCAATACTGAGAGCATAGACTGAACTCAGTATTTGATGAGATCGTTAAGATGAGAATTGATATTCACAATTTAATGATATACGTAGGATGTATTGCATCACCAGGAATGGAAAATAGAAAAGTATATAACCTAAGTATCTCAGTACTTATTAGATTATAAGCACACCTTTATACTCAACAGAGCACCTCGAAACATGTGTTATTAATTTGTACGGAATAGATTACGAAAAATGTTCTCAAGGAAAATCTCTAATTTTCACTACCAAAAAGTCATATACTTCAAGCTAGCTGAGTTTCATAACAACCCCTCACGGCTCTAATGTATTCAAAAAATTGTTGTTCCCAAAGTTTTCTTAATAAAACCGAGTTTTACAAAAAAAATGCGCATGATTTCTATTGGGAATAGTATGAAAAGTATAGTAAAAACTTGTTTGAAAAATTCTTCGCACACTCGCTCGACTTGTAGACCACGCCTTTTGCTCAGTCTATCAATTTGTCACGCTCGTGTGCATAGAGTCATTTTTAAACCTTGTTATTTAATATACTATTATTTACAACCATGCATGTAATAATGACATTCAACCTATCTTTGAAAGGTGGAAAGTTGACGTTTTTTGATTTCTACTTTCCACCCGGTTGGAAAGTATAATTATTTATATGCCTTGTCATATCTCGGGCGGCTTTTGGTTGGTAGATCTTCTTCCACTATTTTTGCAGCTTCTCGAATTTCTGTTGTAGTAGCAGCAAACTCAAATTCCTCATCTGATAATATTCTTGTTTTAGATTAGCGAAATTTTTAACAGCACATACGTTTTCAATAAATAATTACATTGTTTACTGACATGGAACCATACTCAAAAAATGATATTTGTCATCTTGATGTGCATTATTATCTACGTTATTTTACCACCTGGAGTGCGTTCATAAACTAAATATCGAAGTAATAGGAAGTGGATAAAGAGGTTGTAAACCTCGGTGGAAAGTTTCATTTATGTCTCGAGAAGTATAGTAGTACTATACTGCTCGAGACATAGAGAGTACTAACGCATCTCTCGACAGTAATGAAACACTTTCCACCTGGGTATGTAATATACTATTTCAATATAAGATACAATATATGCATATCTAATTGATTTGAAAATGATGATCCACTCCCATTAACCTATTGTCAATCATTCTCGATATGATCATTCATAATGAAATAAGGAGATATGTGAAGAGAAATTGTCATTTAAGTTCCGAAGATAAATTGCAGAAGATGCAGATTTCAGCGACCTCGAATCCATAACTCATTTGCGCCTTCATTCGTCGTAATTTTCTCGAACAGAGCATTGGATTATTAATCACTCCTCTCATCGGAATACCACTTTTTTCTGGTTTCACTTTATCTCCGATTTCTATATTTCTTCTTGTCAGTTAGTATCATTGAAGACGTCACAATAATGTAGTCATAGGTTACTCAAAGTGTTTGATCAAACTATTGATGTTATATTAATATAATACTGACATTTTCCACGCTCATTAGTTGTATTTTCCGGAAAGGTAACAGCGAGGTAGCACCTCCAGTGGTAGCATCTAACCCGACCAGAAATATACTGACTGGTGGAAAAATATGTGGAGATATTTTTCGAAAAGGACGTCTTTTTATGTGGGTACCGTAAAACCTGCCAACTTTGCCCAGCAAAATCAGAATTTTTCAATATATCTTTTTTAATGAAATGCTAAAACACATTCTACATGAATATGGAGAACAACCTAAATGATGAAAATGATTCTTAATAATCAGTTTATTTATAGCATTTTCCATGTACTAGGAAAAAAAATTAATTAGGGGTGGGCAAAGTTACCTGTCAATCTTATAACTTTACCCGGCTGTGAGAATTCCCTTTTGGAGACAATTTGGCAAACGTTAATCAAACTTTGCCCACCAATAAAGTTCATAAAAAGGTTTGGCATGAAGCAGACGTTGAAATTATATTAAAAAAAAACAATATGTTAGAAAGTATTTTTATTTATATCAAAATCTTTCATTTTGTCGTCAAAATGGCAACAAAAACATAACTTCTTCAAACTAAATATTATTCTATAAAAAAATAAGGTCTTTTTTCTTAGTAATCTATCAGGTAATTAATATAATCATATAGGTAGATACATTAAGATATTATATTTCAGTATTCTAAATAATACAATTTAAAAAAGGAACATCAACAAAAATCAAAATAAATTATATGGTTGGAGGTTTTCGTTAAAAAAATAGTAGCCTCTCCTGCTTTCAGTAGGGGCTCCTAGGCGCTCTACAATATTTAGAAATGTCACGTCTGAAATGCCATTAATATCTGGAAATTTGGAACCTTTTCCAGCCTTCCTAAGGAATTTCACAGTAAAATTGTCATCAATCTGAGAGACTTCCAAAATTATTCCTATAAAGTGCCTTAGAGAGTTTTTTGTAGGAAATTGCACCACCGTATATGTCCCAGGATTTAGTACTCTACCATAAAGTCATGATTTGCATTAAACCATGCAAATTATATAAGGAATACAAAATTTTTTTTTACCTAAAATGTCTGGCAACATTGCCCATATACTTTTGTTTACTAATATAATACCTTGGGCAGTGTAACCTGAAAACAATTACTGCATTGTGAGAATCACATATCCACCTTCCCGCAATCTTAATTTCATTATCATAAACTTAGTAGACATTGAGCACTGATGCTTAGCTTTTCACCCTAAAAATACTAAAATTCAATCAAAATTTCCTTACCTGTTTATTCACAGCAACCCACATACCAAGCGTTTTGGACGATAATAACGGAAAACAAGAACCTCGCTCGGCATAACGGCCAAGCGGTGTTGTTTCACAACGTTGCCAAATTTAAAATTATCCATGTTTTTATAACGCCTACATTGGGCAAAGTTGGAGCCTTTGGGCAAAGTTGGCAGGTTTTACGGTACTCTATTTTTTCATGGTTTCTTAGGTTTTGCGCATCTTTACATCTTCTGCTTATTAAGTTGGTTGAAATTTGGCACGTGAAATGATTTCAAGTTATTGAAGTATACAATGGAGGTTTGAATTAATTCATTTCACCGCCTCAAATTTTATTAAACCATGTCAGATTTTTAGGCCTCTTTATCGACAAAAATCTCAAATTTTCACAGCCTGTGCATGTCTTAGCTATGAAATTATCATCGGCCTGTTTGGTTATTAAATCCAACTCAAGTGAATTAGATACGGCATCTACAAGAATTATTGCCTATTTTGCATTGTTCGAATCTCATCTTCGTTATGGTCTTCCTCTTCGGGGTTCATGTCATTCTTCACAACTTGACACCATTCTCAAATTGCAGAAGAGTGCAATTCGTTACATGTTTGTACTGAAAAATAGGGCTCATTGCAAACCTTATTTCAGAAAAAATAGAATTTTGACGCTTCCTTCTTTATATTTGCTTGAATCTGTGTGCTTGATTCATAAGTATTTTCATGCCGTACCCTTGGTGTCACAGCACGGGTAGTCTACCAGATCATCGGGACATCATGTTCACCTCCCCTAGTCCATCATTTACAATGCTAAGCAAATTTACAATCACTTTCCAGAGGAATTAAAATCTATAACTTCGTTGACCTATTTTCGGAAACGAACAAAATCTTATTTTCTTGATAGACCTTATTACTCTATAGAGGACTACTATTCTGAGCACTGATTGATCGATATGACCAAGTTGAACAACACAGGCATCAGCTCCGATTGAAGAAGATTTACTGTAAAGTTTGTATATATTTTTTATGGAAATGTGGTGTGATTTTTGTTTCTAGGTATTTCATTGTTTAGTTTGTATATTTTTTGATTGATGTGTGTTTATTTTTATGTTTTACATTATTAAGTTACTAGTTTTTCGCTTTTTCAATAAAATGTATAATTTTAAGACAATAAAGCATATTTGATTTGATTGATGATTGATATGTGAAAATTTCAATATTTTTTCCAGGATTTTAGAGTACTGTGAATCTCTGAAGGTTCCTTACAGGACAATTTTGCCTCAGTAAGCATCTGATGGGAATCGTTTTATAAGAAGCTTTAGAGTGCTGATTCTGTGGGGGAGTAGGAGGAAACTCTTGTTCACCTGGTTATAGAATTTCTTGCTCTTACAAGTCAACGGAGACAATGCTTTGCACTAGAACTTTTTGGGAGTGACGACGTTAACAGATATTGGAGTTCATTTATACTCTGGAACTAGAAGCTGTAGATGACGACGTAGTGAAAATATCTATAAAGGGGGGCACAACAGACCTTAATATCTCGGTGCAACTAAAAAATGAATAAACCTCTGAAGCTACGCTAAATTCAGTAGGAAGGTTGCAAATGTTAACGTGACTTCAGTTGATATCCGGAGAGTGCTATTTCAAGTGCATTTTTGCAGGCATCCCAGCTTTGTGCTCCTTTTAGCTTCTCCAAATTGTGTGAGATGTTAAGAACAAAAATGAGCAACAAATTGGATCTCAGTAATGGAGCTCTGCTGCTCAAGCTTTTCATGAGCAGCTCTCGAGAAAGTGAAACGAGTCTCTTGTGCCTAGTGATGATTTCAACACATGGCAATTCATGCTGTTTATTTCTTATCTTATTTTCTGTAATGGAAAATATTTTTGGTGTCGAGTTTTCAGTACAGTTCTCCAAAGCATAGTGGTCGTTTTTCTGTTGCATCTCATCACACGATCCTTGTTCTGGTTCCATGCAAGCAGAAGATACTGACGACTCTTTGAAAATTCCATTTTATTTCTCAGAGTCATAAACATAGCCCTCTGCAACGCTACTGATTTTCCACCCTCCATATAGTTTGATGGCTAGCAGATTTGAGCCAGAATTCAATAATATTGTGGCTGACGCCGAAAACAGTGTCCCGTGTAAGATTCTGGATTGTCTAACCATGAAAAACTTGATAGTTTTTCATCCCAGATTGAAACATTGCAGCATTTTAAAGTTGTAAGGTGAGTACCAAAAAAAATCACAGTTAAGGAGAGAAACATGCTCAAATATGACATATCCGTATGTAAAGTATTTTGCACCCGGCGTGTGTAGCTTTCGGAGATAGTTTTCTATGTGCATTTTACCGTTGTTAGGAGGGTACCAAAAAAAAATCACAGTGAAGGAGAGATGCACGCTCAAATATGATATCCGTATGTGAAGTGTTTTGCACCCGGCGTGTGCGAAACCTCGTTTCATGAGGGAGTCGCATAAAAACTTATTTTCAATTGTGATAAAATATACTATTTAGGATGTTACACAACGATTTCGGGGAAATTTATGTAATTTTATGAAAGGTATAATGAAACGAAATTAAATTTTATCAATTGAGCGTTTTCTACTCACACGTTTCCATAATCTAATTCATTAACTTAAAAATCGATGAAAAGTTTCAACCCACCTTTTTACTCGCTTCATATCTGATGAATCGCAAAAGGCACGTATCATAATTGGTTAGGTTTCCGTTTAGTGAAAACCTACAAGTAAAATCACATGCGAATGAATATGAGCTGTTATTTTCTATTTATCTTAAAATTTCATTCAGCATGCTTTGTGAATAGTAATGAAATAATGAAAATCTCATTTAATGTAATCGACAGGAAGAGTTATTGCTCTATTTCCAATCACGATAACAGCCAACTAATTTGTGGCTTGGTGATTATCACATGTAAGTAGGTTCAATTAGTGGATGAATGTTATGTCCAGGAATAATTGGTATTCACTCAATTAACGACTATGGTCTTAATGCCACTCTCTTGCCTCAGTGAGCTCAAACGTATTTGACAAACTCTATCAATTCTATGAAAAATAGAAGATATATCTACGAGGAAAGCAAAAATTTAGACACTATACGATGAAAATCCAAGGAGCTTTAACGATTCAAAACTAGAGTTAACATGTGAGAACTCGCGTAAGAAAATTTCACTCACATTATCTATTTACTACCTACCAAAAATTTTGTTAAAAAAAAATTTGTAAAACTGAAATGCATTTTTGTTTAATTGAAACACTAAATACTATACAAACTAAATATATTTTTGTGAGAGACAAAATATGAGAAAATATTGTTTTTACTATCTAACTAGGAGAACTTTTTTATTTTATCTTCAACGTTGTAGGATTTAATACCACACAAGAAAAACATTCACTCCCATATTTATAATAGAACATAAATAACATTAGAACATTTTTAACGAAATACAAATTTTTTCCACTCCTATTATAGGGTTTATATGCGATTCGAATGGAATAAATTATGGTCTGAAACATAACGTTTTGATAGCAAGCTGCAGTAAAAATCAGAAAATGGTTAGTTATATGATATTTCGAAGAACGCACTTCTAAGGCAAACCATAATAAACATAAAACAATCATTTATTTTATTCAAAAAAACGACGAACGTCGTCCAGAGGGGTTAAGGAAACGAGTTGAAACTTCAACTTCAATATGAACTCAATATCATTAACAAACTTCAACCCTAATTCAATCTACAAACAGAAGCTGTGGAGTTGCGCAAATTTTCAGAATCCACGAAAAAGCATGAAATAGCTACCTGCTTGAAGATAGCGTCGGTTCGAAAAGTTAACCCTAATTTAGATAGTTTATTTCTGCCTAAAAAATAAACCCACATACAAAATTCCAGTTCATTTAGTTTGATGGACGCCGTTGGAGTTGACAATATGTACCAGTATGTATATATATATATATATATATATATATATATATATATATATATATATATATATATATATATATATATATATATATATATATATATTAATTTATATCTAAGGGTATTCGATTCCGTGATGTTGATTATATATAATATAACCTCAACGTTCGAAGCCCTGATGAAGCAATAAAATAATTGCGAAAGCTTGGCAAAGACATAAGAGTATCTCTTATCAATAATCACCATCACGGAATTGAATACCCTTAAATATAAATTAATAAAAATTCAACGATTCGTAATTCAAATAAGCAATATATATATATATATATATATATATATATATATATATATATATATATATATATATATATAATATATATATACACAGGGTGATTCATTAATAAGTGTAAATATTTTAAAGGGAAAATTTTGAGCTCAAATTATGGAGATTTAACCCAATTTGCTCATACAAAATATTTCTCCTTACTATTCACAGGGTGTTTTATTTAGATTATTGAAAATGAAATATGTTCATTACTCGAATGCTGCTTGATATTTCTTTATGATATTTGGCAGTAAGTTAAAGTATTCTGGGACACATCAAATAATAGTAAAGAAGACTTTCTCGCTATCACCAGTGGCGTACGGCAGGGACACGAGAAGAGTTCTTGTTTCCTAAATTCTACGCCACTGGCAGAATTGTCATTTTAGTATAATTTTTCGATTCTTCAATATTTTCTCTGTAAATAAGGCACTCCTGATTCGTAACGCTAGAGCCACTATTTGTCGAGATATTTAACGTTGAACATATGGCTGCACAGTTCTTTCAATTTTTATGTACGAGTCTGTCAGTGTTTTTTTGTCATACGATTGCATGTATTACGTAAAATAAACATTATAAGGTTTTTTTTCAATTTATAATAATATTAACAAACAATTTAAAACAGAACAACTAAAAAAATATCCCAAACGATAAATACTTGGCAGGAACTATGGCAGCAAATTGTAAATTCCGCTAATTTTATTGCGAATCGGCCAAACATATTTTTTAAAGTTAGAAGATCGTTTAGCGAAAGAATGGATAATCTCATTGAGGTTAACGGAGATCACATTGAACGTTTGTTGTAAATTGTTTTCAAGTTTTGTTCATAAATATTCTTCCAAAAATTGTAAACAAGATCTTGATAATTAAGTATTTTTTTTAACTTTCTTATGTAGCGCTGGATATTTTTGTAGTTGTTCTGCTTTAAATTGTTTGTTAATATTATTATGAATTGAAACAGAATACCTAATAATGATTATTTTAAGTAATATATCCAATCGTATGACAAAAAACACCAACATGACTCTTACATAAAAATCAAAAGAATTGTGCAGCTATATGTTCAACGTTAAATATCTCGAAAAATAATGGCTCTAGCGTTACGAAACAGGAGTGCCTTATTTACAAAGAAAATATTGGAGAATCGAAAAATTATACTAAAATGACAATTCTGCCAGTGGCGTAGAATTTAGGAAACGAGAACTCTTCCCGTGCCCCTGCCGTACGCCACTGGTGATAGCGAGAAAGTCTTCTTTACTATTATTTGATGTGTCCCAGAATACTTCAACTTACTGCCAAATATCATAAAGAAATATCAAGCAGCATTCGAGTAATGAACATATTTCATTTTCAATAATCTAAATAAAACACCCTGTAAATCAGTAAGGAGAAATATTTTGTATAAGCAAATTGGGTTAGATCTTCATATTTTGAGCTCAAAATTTTTCTGTTAAAATATTTACACATATTAATGAATCACCCTGTATATGGGTTGATTCCTAGTACCTACTTATTTATATTATCTGGGTTTTTGAATTCGCAGTGTAGGTGTAAATCAATATACAAAACTTGATAATGACAAAAAAAAATCAAGCATTTTATACAGCATACCATGCAGGGACTGTGACAAACAATACATTGGATAGACATCACAAAGACTACAAGACAGACTCAACGCACACAAATACACTAAAACTGCATCAACAGCACTTAACATAACACAAGACATTTAAAGGACATGATTTCGACTACCACGCAACTAGATTTTTAAAAACAGAACCAAAACAAAGACACAAAGAGATTTGGGAAATGATCCACATGAAACTAAATCTTGAAGACACCGTTAATGATAGGCAATACATCAAAGGTTTAAGCCAATTTTATACACCTTTCATATCAAGAATAAGAAAAAAAAAGAAGAAAACAGAGAACAGAACACAACACACAAGTGTGACAAGACATTAACTGACAATAGACGACGTAATGAGAAATAAATTTTAAGATACCCTTTTTAATTACCAGACCTGTTATATGTGTTTAAAATACATTACTCAAATGTTCGTGTTAGTTATATTTTAATTAGAGGTAAGAGACTTTACTCTCAAAATGACCATTTTTGTTGGTTACTCATTGTCAAAAAAATTTTTTTTTCCAGATTGTAAGGCTCTAAACGTACTGAAGAAGGAGACACATCTTCGAAACGTATATGATTACATTTGTCATTATCAAGTTTTGTATATTTATTTACACCTACACTGCCGATTCAAAAACCCAGATTTTATATATATATATATATATATATATATATATATATATATATATATATATATATATATATATATATATATATATATATATATAGATATATATATATATATATATATTGAGGATAGGAAATCATTGCTGACCAATATGAAGTGAAAAGTAAATATTGAGGAATGCAGCTGGTACAATGAAAAACTCTTAAAAGTTGATCCAAGCTTTCGGAAATTTTATTGATTATTTCCATCTTCAGAGATTCTAAAAAGATTTAAAACAGTAATAACAGGTAAAACTTATTGTTGTTTTGAGCTCTTACATCTTTGGTGAGGATGAGTACAAGGATATTAAACATTTTTTTAAAACTATTACTACTATCCCACATATATAGTAACATCAGCAACATAAAGTGACGCAAAAAAGGAAAAACTTACACACTTAGTAGTGAAATTGTAGTTGTAACACTTCGAAATTAACTTAAAAACCTATTTTACAGGTTAGGAATAAATTCAAACATCAAACTTCATTTATCTCTGTCTACAATGCTCGATGGAAAGTTCTATGTTCCAAAGTAGGTCGGTAGGTGTACTCTGTTGCACGAAAAACAGAAAGAAGAAAACAACTCCACAACAATCATGCATGAATAGGAGAGCTGACATAGACCATTTGAGTGGAATATTTGTTAACACTGGATAGAAGGAGTCCACAAGCTACCACTCCTGTCGATGATGAATGATGGACGCTGGATAACGATTGTTGTGGAGTTGTTTTCATCTTTCTGTTTTTCGTGCAACAGAGTTTTTTCTGGTCCACTCTTACTTAATGATTTTTAGAAGTTTTCAAGTTAATTTAGAAGTGCTACGACTACAATTTCACTACTAAGTGTGTAATTTTTTCCCTTTTTAGCGTCTATTTATGTTGCTGATGTCACTATATGTGTGGGATAGTAGTAATAGTTTTAAAAAAATGTTTAACATCCTTGTACTCATCCTCACCAAAGATGTAAGAGCTCAAAACAACAATAAGTTGTAACTGTTATTACTGTTTTAAATCTTTTAAGAATCCCTGAAGAAATAATCAATAAAATTTCCGAAAGCTTCGATCAACTCTTTTCCATTTTACCAGCTGCATTCCCCAATATTTACTATATATATATTTATATATATATATATATATATATATATATATATATATATATATATATATATATATATATATATATATATTAATATTAATATATATATATATATATATATAT
>JARQZK010002282.1:0-15000 GCA_030704885.1 Cynegetis impunctata | reverse complement strand
TATCTATATATATATATATATATATATATATATATATCACGTTTTGTTACGTGATTTTACAGACGGGAAGATAATTTACTCACACGAAACACTTCGAGAAGTCCAAACATAATTCAAACTGACGACTACAAAAAATACCTACACAAAAATCACAACAAATTAGAATTCATGAATTATACAATGTATTATTAGGCACAGATAAGAGAAGAAGAAGGTTATTAATAATGTATATTGTTCAAAATTAATATATTTGAACAGTGATAAATAAACATTGAACTCAACCATCAGATGGCGATATATTGTAAATATCCACTTTCAAAAATACTTTTGTAATCGTTCGCCGAATCTATCACGTCTTTGCTCCGCCCTTTCCATGCTTTTTTGAAGGAATGTAGTTCAAACCGTTCTTTAAGACTATATAGTATCGAGACGCAGTTAAATTAGCCTATAAATTATCTCATCCTAAAATGTCGATAAACTTTTTCCAAGAAGTTACAGACTTCAGATTGACGCCAGTTCACAACGGCCAATCAGCTGGAATTTATGTTATTACCCGAAATATACAAAAGTTTAAACCACTCAATCTCATGAAACACATACAATACCTAAGGCTAAGTAGTAGTAGAACCTACGTCCTTTGTATACAAACGATGAACTTAGTACGGGTTCACCGAGACATCGAAGTATTTATCTAGTACAAGGGACCTATACAAATATATTTAATTTTTTCGGGAGGCACACCTTTTCCTCGGGGCTCTTCCTTGTTTCCGGCGCTCAATGTTTTTCTCGGAACATACCTTTACCCGGATTACACATTCTTTGTGGATCATATAATTGGGTGTCTTTATCTTCGTAACATAATACGGAGATAACATTAACATTCAAGGCACTTGAATTCTCTAAACAGTAAGACATAACATCACGAAGCTAAGTAGCAATTTATATTATCTTAAGTTCAGTGGAATTAAACAACTTGTTTATTTTTGTAGGAATAGATGTATTTTTTTAATCTCGATCTATTATTGCCAAACTGCTTTCAAAATTTAATATAGTATCCGGATTAATTCCTCAATTGCAACAAAATGGGTACATATTCTATGATCACATAATATATTGAGGGTGACTAAATACGAGGAAATCTTATTCTCTTTATATAATCTATTGCGAACATTGTTATAAATGATATAATTCAAAGTACAAATGCGTAAAATACAATGAACAGCAGCTACCAAACATACAAATAACCAAAACATTATTCCGGAGGCTCCGTGGCTGAGCGGTATAGGTAACGCTATGCCGTCTTCGTTGACGGAGTTGGTGGGTTCGATTTCCACCGTGTTCCTGGGTGTTTGTATGCGTCCGGATTTAAGTGGTTCCCCTCATTAAAGTAAATTGCTGGCTAAATGTCCACGTTGACGAAGCCAAAATTGTACGGAGGTCGGGCGCGTGTGAGGGGGCACACGTCCCCCTAAAACATTATTCCATTATGGATTGTTTAAATAGTTCAGTAAATATATGAAACATAGCAACAATGGTTTAGTAATAACTAACGCGTTTTTTGAAAACAATAGCAATTTACGTAGGCACGTTTCGGTGAGACTTAAACTCCCTCGAATGCTAAATGCAAACTAGATTACACTTAGAGTCCAAAGAAGGTCACCCAAAAGGACGGTGTCTCACCGAAACACACGTTTTAATATACCTAGCTTTAAATTTGTTATTCAACAGTTAATCCAATATTTTCTCCAATAAGTGACTTCAAAAATAAATAATATAATTTCTTTAGGTTTATCCTTTTAGCACAAATGAGCTAACTTCAATTTCAAAATCTGAAAAGCCAATTTATTCCTCATCAAATGCTAATAAACAACCAACCAGACATTCTTCCATATAAATAAAATATTGTATTCATATCCATTGGATTATTTGTTTTCTATGAGAAATAGTTTACAACTAAGCTGTCTATTTTTTTAACATTTAAATTTTTAACCCTATAAATATTCTATAAACTATACGAATAGTAACTACACAAACGTTATGAGGAAACATGAAATTTATATTTAATATTTGGGTATATTAGGTACAAATAGAGTCAGACTTATCTTCGTTTTCCGTTTTTTCAATATTGGTAGTTTCAGAATTTTTTTATAAATCAAAAAAGAACATGTCTATATAATATTCCAATATAGTATTATCCACATATAAGAATGTATAGAACAGTATACTATAAATAGTAAAATTGATCTAAAACTAGAAAAATAATGTGCACAACGAGAGACTAGGTTTAGAGCGTGATTCTCGTATTTTTTTTTAAAACATACTATATCTTCTAGAAAAGTTTCATAGTGAAGGATGTCACACTGACATTCAACAATGTGAAGAATGATGAATTACCTTTGGGCGAGCTGAACGCGAAGCCGTCTCAGACACGCGGATTAGGGCTGGAATACAACGGCAAAATTTTCTTTGCACGATTTCTTGGAAATCAACTCGAAGGAGGCTAACATGGAATATGAGGGGACACGCAAGGTTATCCGGAATATTAACCTTGAATCTGATACTTTATCACCTGTTGACTAATTGCGAGTTATATGTATATATATATATATATATATATATATATATATATATATATATATATATATATATATATATATATATATATATATATATATATATATATATATATATATATATATATATATATATATATATATATATATATATATATATATATATATATATATATATATATATATATATATATATATATATATATATATACTTTTTTGTTTTCGGAGATAATGAAATGAAATTTACAGGATCTGTTTAATGCATAAAACTGCATTTTTTGACAAAGAACTCAACTTCATGCAATTTCCGGTTTCACCGGAAGTGACATAAACTTCCGATTTTTAAATGAGACACCTGGTATATTTTCAGTTTTTTTGTCTCCATATGACATTTAGAATACAACCATGTATCAGTTGCTACTTTTTGTAACCGTTGTTCAATTTTTTTTCGAAATAAATTTTTATTCTAGAGGGCTATAGCTGCGTTCAAATAAATAATTTCGGCCCTAAAATGGCCCTGTTTACCGTCCTGGGACGTATATTTGTGGGCGTGGCTTCGAACTTATTTTGTTTCAGTTGCGTTGGTCACAGGCTACTCGATGATTTCAAATGTTATTTCAATCTTAATAAGATTCTTCATTTAAAGGAAGTTCTAAAGTTTATGAGATTTTAGGTTTTTATCGAAAGTTTTCTTTCAGCCTAATACCTAGAGTGCGGTAAACAGTGAATTTCTTTTTTAACATACATTTTAGTACCGAAATTAGTAATTTCAACGCATCCATAGCCCTCTAGAATAAAAATTTATTTCGAAAAAAAAAACCGTTACAAAAAGTAAAAAATGATACATGGTTGTATTCTAAATGTCATATGGAGACAAAAAAACTGAAAATATACTCGGTGTTGCGTTTAAAAATCGAAAGTTTATACCACTTCCGGTGAAACCGGAAGTTGCATGAAGTTGAGTTTCTTGTCAAAAAATGCAGTTTCATGCATCAAACAGATTCCCTAAATTTTATTTCATTATCTCCGAAAACAAAAAAGTATATGTCATTCTACGATAAGAGGTAATATGTATGTACACGGCAATCAATATAAAATACGTTTTATATTTTATATCTTGTCATTTTATACAATAAGTCGCAGCATCTTAATGTAGTTTAACGATTATACCATGAATGAATACCCAATTGAAGCACATTTTTCTCAAATTACTTATTTGAGCATGAAAAAGTCTCTATACTGGCTTGTCCCCTTGACGTTTTTGATTGAACATGTAGACATTATATACCTTCTTTTTCGTAGTTGCCAGTTAAATTATATTTAACAGTAAACACTTTTTTTGGAGTAAATATTTCTTCTTCATATACAGCACGATGTGATAATTTTTCATAAAAAAATAATGCCATAACCTTTTATAATAAATAATAATAATTTTCACTGAAAAAAACTGTGACCTATTACAACCATTGTTTTATTATTAACTTAATTTTTTTTATATTTTTATAAAATATTACTGATTTACTTGAACTCATAGAATTAGCACAGATTAACTCATTTATATAACAAATATGCATTTAACAAAATCTCACGTGAGATTCGAGGCGGGGGAGAGGGGGTCGAGCAAAAACTCACGACATCTCACCGAGAGGGGAGGGGGAGTCAAAAAATCACCAAAGTTATCTCAAATAATAAATAGATGCCCCCTTAACATCAAACATATTAAGATTCAGAATGACTTAGAAATTTTATATTTACTACTGTTACCATAAAAATATGGATCCACTATATACAACGAGAAAACCTCATCCTGGGTATCTGAAATTCAGGTATCAAGTGGGTACCTGAATTTTACGTTTCTGGTAACTTAGCGAAATGATTGGCACCAGTTTATAGATCTGGTATTGAAAGAGGTTTTTAACTGGTATATATGGCGGAAACTAGATCCCATCATAATTAAAGTGACGCTTTTACAGGGGAACAAATTAATGAGCTGGCATTATATCTGGACTTTATCGCCAACTCGGCAACGACAGGCCTTCGATCATGCTTGCGACGCGTGAAAATTACCCTAAATTCATCCTGGCAACCACACTCACGATCAGACATAAACCTCAGATAGTGGGACAACGGGGAGACGATGATGAAGGAGGACGTCGAGTTGATCTCGCTGATCCGCAGTTTTCTCATTTTAGGACTTTTCGTTTTAGGAATGTGTTCCGAAACTCAGCTTGTTTGTCTCTTGTTGTTCCTGAAATCGGACTTGGTGCATTTATAATAAAACTCGTGAGCAGCTGATCTCCATCACTAAATTTGAATTTTCCGCGCGAAATGCATCGCGTCGGGATGCGATTCTAACGGTTAGAATTATATTTTAGAAAATCACGCTTAAATAGCAAAACGTATTAAAACGTAGAAAATAGTTTATTGTATTAAAAAAAAATTCGTTAAGTGCATTGTGCTTGAGGAAAAAAATTGAAACCAATGAAGGAACAAACCTCAACATTAACTGAATCCACATACCAAATTTCAACCCTCAATTGTGAAAAAAATTTCGCGAAGTGCATCGTTTACTGATAGCCAAGCTGGTCAAGATGCGACTGAGGAAAATGGTTGAAATTACCCAAAGGCACTTCCTCAACATTTACTCAATCCACTTACCAAGTCTGAACCCACTAACTCAATTTGTAGAAGCTGTGGAGTTTGGCAAATTTTTAAAAACCACGAATAAACAATAAGTATCTAGGATTAACAAAACTAAATTTGAATTTACTACGTTTATTATCACAAAATATTTTGAAAAATATAACACTGCGATTGCCATTTCGGTCACTAGACCATCATCGGGCAGATTGAGTTAAGAACTTCTAAGTTCTTAACTCAATCTGGTCTAGTGACCGAAATTGCAATCGCAGTGTTATATTATTCAAAATATTTTTTGATAATAAACGTAGTAAATTCAAATTTAGTTTTGTTAATCATGTTAAATTATCACGTAGTAACGACGTATTCCATCAACTATTTAATAAGTATCTACTTGAAAATGGCGGCAGGTGGAAGAATTCAACCAAAATTTGGCTCATTTGGTATGATAGGAACCGCTGGAGAAGTCAATATGTCCCGGGAAGGATATTTATATGAAAACTAGAAATATCTACGTAAAAATAGTGACAGTTGCAGAAATTTTGATATTTTTAACTCTTTGTTAATTATTAGCAATAACAGGCTTGGTGAATCCCAAAAAACTCAATTTTATTTAAAAGTTAACGTTTCGCCACGACATTCGTGGCTTTTTCAAAACTTTTGAAAAAGCCACGAATGTCGTGGCGAAACGTCAACTTTTTAATGAAAGTTTTTTGAGATTCACCAAGCCTGTTATTGATAATAATTATCAAAAAGTCATATATATATATATATATATATATGTATATATATTTATATATATATATATATATATATATATATATATATATATATATATATATATATAATTATATATATATATATATATATATATATATATATATATATATATATATATATATATATATATATATATTATATATATATATATATATATATATATATATATATATATATATATATATATATATATATATATATATATATATATATATATATATCTATATATATATATATATATATATATATATATATATATATATTTATATATATATATATACATATATTGATCAATTTAAGGGTTGTAAGCAAGGCAAAAAAGTTAAATGGAAGAGAAGAGAATGTTGGTTGGTTGCTTGTTTGCGTTTAAATTTTGATCATATAGCTAAAAGTCATTGTGACATGTTACGTAAAAGATATTTACTCTAATATATTGTTTTTCAGACCCTGAAGATGGTGCAGATATTGTACCGAAATATATGTTTTTTGCTAAAGAAGATCTTATTTTTTTGCCTTTTCTACAACCCTAAAATTGATTCTATTTGTCTGAAGTTTTTGTAGATATATATATATATATATACATATATATATATATATATATATATATATATATATATATATATATATATATATATATATATATATATATATATATATATATATATATATAATTATATATATATATATACAAATATAAATAAATATATACATATATATATATATATACATAAATATATATATATATATATACATATATATATATATATATATATATATATAAATATATATATATATATATATATATATATATATATATATATATATATATATATATATATATATATATATATATATATATATATATATATATATATATATATATATATATAGTTAAGCTCTGACAGGTTAATTTAATTAATTATTATAAACGAATGACTGTATGGAATTCGATTTTTTTCAGAAAAATTATATGCCCTTATGATAATACTCACTATAAAATATGACCGAAGATTGCTATGTAATGTTTTGAAATGGAACGGCTTGTCACTTGACGTGTATCCCACTTTTTATCGAAAATAAACGAACATTCTGCTCGAAGGTAATACGCCAGTGTCAGAATTCAGGAAAAGGTATCAGGACATACTTTGATTAATTGGTTACGGTCAAAATCTTTGGCGAACTGTACTGCATTCGAGATCAGCTTCTTGAGCTCAGAGGTTTAGGAGTTTTCTCATCAAGGATGAGCCTAAAGCGCTTGATCGATGAGTCGAATTGCGAAAAGTTGTCCTATTATTGAATTTTTGCACGCTGGATATTCTACATTCCCGAAAAACTCTGATTGGAAAATAACTTAGAAAAGTATCTCACAGAACGATTTCAATTAAAAAAATTTCAAAATGATAAACCGAACTTCTTCTTGTATTATTGTATTATGTGTGGCGTATAAAATTCATGTTGATGTAGATATTCAGACATCGATGCAATATTTCAAATTTTCTGAGAAGCGGAATTCGCTTCAGAAATGCTGAATTGGAAGTGACAGATGATTGATAGTGCCAAGTTGTACTCGATTGTATGGCAAATGAGATTCCCATTAATTACGTTGACATTATTCGTTCACTCAGTTCGCAAAATTGATGATGTGAAAATTTGTCCCATTCATGGTTCCAATTGCATTTATTTTTATGGAAATTGAAAATTAGGTCTGAAGGTTCTTGTTCCATATTTCTGAATTCACATGTTAAACTTCTGGTTTTAGCGGAAATTTGCAAAGTAACTACAAAAATCACTAATATGTCGCTGACAATCCTAAAGGCTCATTTAGACATGCCAGCGAAGTCGGCCGAGTACTCTAGTAGCAAGCCAATAGCATGAAAATAATATGTGTCAACAGTCACTGATGCTAGTACACTGGCTTGCGAGTGTACTTGGACTCAGCTCAATTTTTTCGTGCTAGTAATGAGTGAGGGTACGAAAGCAGCAGTGTACTGGCAAATGTGAACAACTACTAGCACGTTTCTTGTTAACGTTTCGTCTGCTCTGCGAGTAGTGTGGTAAAATATAAATGAGTTGACAAAACAAGTAGAGTGAGAAAATAACTATTGGTCTTATTGAACACTAACGAGCTTTTTGGGATAGAAAAGTGACTAACATAAAAATGAACATAAGCGAGAAGCTTTATATTGCAAATTAAGGAATTCTGCCAAAGGTCACAACCGAAGCTTAACTATACAACTTGTATTTATTCGGCTTCTGTTCACGTAATATGTTCTCCAATATGTCTTCTGAATTCATCAATTAAAATCGGTGTTAAGTTGTATATGCGAGATTATATAACCTAGTTACTCATATTACTTATTTTTGTTCAAATTAATACCCTTTTACGAAATCTGAGATTGATCTAGGAGGCTACATCTAAGAATCAAGTATACCCGACACTGAACTCGCATGCAAAAAAGCCTGCCAGTATTATACTAGCATGTATAAATACGAAATCCTCTGCTAGTGACGCGTGCGCATTTTATTCGGCCGAGTCTGAACGACCCTTATATATATACATAACCTTGGGAGAATCTTGACAAGACCCTTTTTATGATGTGCCAAAATTGGAGGACTGACCCTTACCTGGCGCAGGAACACCCTGCAAATGGTTTTTTTTCCCTGGGATATTTTCCGAGTCCTGGACTAAATGCTCCAAAAAATGCCACTCTATGAGGTTTTTGGTATCTTTATATCGTGCTTGGCATCTAGATGAACGTAAATTCATGCGCTTGGCCCTAGGGTTCAAAAACTCACTTTTATGAGTACTTTTTAGAAAACAGCTATGTATTTTGTTAGGATACAATGCTGAGACTTATAGCTAGGCCATATATATTGCTGTTCTGTGGACCAAAAGTGGCTTCATCTTCGTCACACGAAAAAAGAACATTTTACTAGAATTTCTGCCACTAACAAAACAACTTGAGAGTAAGTGAATGGTTCAGTCACTTCGCCAGGAGTATCAAGTGGCATGCAAATAAACCAAAGGGTATGCGACCATGAATAGGGGTGTGTTATTGGAACCATGACCTCATGACTCTCTATGAATACCTATGTAATTGGATGCCAAAAACTTAGAAACAGATATGGATATCATCTTGAACTTCCGACAAATATTCGGATGGTCTCCGAACAACTCCGGAACACGAGGAAAATATACTTTTGACATCAGTATCTACTGGAACATATCACAATGAGTTTTTCGTTATTTATACCCAGAACACTTTGAGTTGTACAGAACACCACTGTGAATTGGAAACAACTTTTCATTAAGAATCATTTATTTAGAATATCTTTGGATAAAAATATTTCTTCGCTCAGAAATTTCCGAGCTGTACGTTTAGCTATATATAGTAATATATTTCTGTATTATATTCACAATATTTCAAGACTTCAATCAAAGGAAATTTTTTTTACTATGCTTTCTTCATTAGCTACATGAGAAATAACCAGAATAAACAGAAAAGCGTAAAATCTGAACTCTATTCAAATTGAAATTCTTCATTCATTATCTCTATTGAAATAACAAATCAACTGAATAAAGAACTGCTCTTTGCCATTGAATAAAAAAGTTCCTTAATAATGACGCTTCATTTATATTATATTCATTATATCGTCAAGAGTCTCGAGTCTCATAAGAAAGTGGGGTTGATATTTTCATCAATTTCCAAAATTACCCAATCGATATTTATGAAACGGATAGATTTTACCAATTGATTAGTATTGACTGTCGAAACTAAGTTACGAAAATTTATTTCTATTGATAAAACAAAGTGCCCACAAAAATGAGTATCCTGCTATTATTATCATTATCATTACCAAGTAAACTCTGTCATAATTCGTAATGAAGATTTCGTTCCTTGCTCAGTAAATAATGAAAGAACGGAATATATTCATATATTGCTTAGTACAGCGAACGATGTAGTAAAACTCGAAAATCTAATGCAGAAATTACGAGCAATTGAAAATTGAATTGGATTATGTTTCTTCATAATGTTGATTTTATATTTTTCACCTATATTGTAGGTAATATACATTTGAGTAGTTCAACTGTTTAAACACATAAACTGTGTATCCAAAATGAATTTCATGCTTTGCTGGAATTGAGTTTTGGTGTGTAGCCATAAACATAAGCAAGTGACGATTTTATTATGGTTTTCGGCTGTTATTCATAAATTTCCGAGGTAACTGAATGTGTAAAGCTTTTGAGTAGAATACTGCTGTCGTAACAAGTAGGTTAATATACTTGATGATTCAATTGTGGGCAAGTATCAACCCCACTATGTCCTTTATGCAAACATTGAGTTCATTTCCTTTTGCTGATTTTGTGAGGTTTTTATCATTTTGTGTTCATAATTATTGAGTGAAAATTTTGAAAGCTTACGAATGTCACAGGATATATATACAGGGTGACCCAGAGCTACGTAATCGGTCCATAATTTTTTTGCCATTGAAGATATCCATATGAAATTTTCAGAGCTAATATGATCTGACTAAGTCTATTTTTCAAAATTATTTTGAAGAAAATTGCACTTCCGGTTTTGCCGAAAGTGATATCAACTTTGTTATTTCAAATAGAATACCCTGTATATCTTCTGATGTTCGAATTTCTTATGTTATTTATTAAAATTGTTAAAACGTTATTTATACCTAAAATGAACAGTTTTCGAGTTATTAATTTTTTTCGTAAAATTTTGACAGTTGCGTCTTCAACAAAAATTGGCTATAACTTCTTTGTTAGTTGGTCTATTGGTATGCGGTTTGGATTCTTGTAACCTTGAAACATTGTTTCATTTATTCCTTGTCAAAATTTTCCATATTTCTAACTTATTACTTGATAAAGTCGAGGGTGAAGTTGGCAAATTTCAAACGTTAATAACTTTCTTATTTCTAATGGAATGCTATGTATATTTTTGCATTATTAAATTAGCTATTGAATTACGTTTCGATTTGTATAACCATTTTCTATACCTAAAGTTAATAATAACAAAGATAGATATTTCACAATTTTGTTATAATTTATATATCAATACACCTGAGAAATCGTCTAGCGAGTTATTTTGACGTATCCATGGATACCAATAACAAAAATTTTTTTAAATCTAATTGTGTCACCTTTTCTATTATCTGTTCTGTTAAAATGGATTTCGCGCGACAAAAAATGATAAATATGGTTTACTGTATTGGAGAAGCGCATCGAAATGTTCTGCTAGCTAGTAGAATTTATCATCAAAAATATTCTGATTCTGATTCAACTACGTTTTGTGATTCTGTCATTAATAAGCATTGCGTCTTCAACAAAAATTGGCTATTACTTCTTTGTTAGTTGGTCTATTGGTATGCGGTCTATGAGAGAAAAATTTGCAGACAGATACTACCAGTTGTTATGGCAGTTATGTGGTGATGGCATTTCACCGACCCACTAAAAAACTCTCATTTCTACTCTTGTGGCTGGGCCCGTTGAGAGCCGGAAACGGAATTTGCTTCCTTATCATCAGCTCCCTGGGTTGTTTGTTGCTACTCTTGCGTTAGGCTGCTTGTTCCTGCCTATCTCTATCCTCCCTTTCCTTTCTCTCCATGACGGATACAATGTGGTTAAAAATCTTGTCCCATACCTCCTTGTTCTCCGTCATACTTGGGATCAGTTCATCGATCTCCGGTAGTTTTTCCCCCATCACCTCCTCTAGATCTTGTCTCTCCTTGTCCCACCTTTTACATGTGTATAACATGTGCTCTGGGTCGTCTGTTACGTCGCATGTTATACACTTGTTATCCTCCGTTTTCCCAATCCTTTTTGTAAACACTCCAAACGAACCATGAGCCGTTAAAAATTGCGAAAAGAAGTAATTCGTCTTTCTATGCTTGCAGTTGTACCAGTCTGCTATATCTACGATCAACTTCCTCGTCCATGCTGCCTTATCTTTTTCTTTCCCCCATCTCTCCTGCCACAGCCTTATCGTTCTAAGTCTTGCTTGCCTCTTCACACCCGCAGTGTGTGAGTTATCCACGTTGAACAGATATCTTCTCTCTTTGACCATTATATCTATTGGTGGGATACCAGTCACTACCTGAACCGCTTCTGCAGACGTAGTCCGGTATGCGGTCGCCACTCTTAAGAGAGCCTTTCTCTGGGCGGCAGCATCTTTCGGTACAGAGCCGCACTGTGTGGGACCGAACTCAATATCAACCTATTTCTGAAGCCTGTGCCTCCCACGTTTGGCATAAGTCTATTGAGGGCGTTCATCTTATTTGCAATTAGACTTATGTGCTGGCCGAACGTCAGTTTGTCATCTATCTGCACTCCCAAGTACTTTATGCTCCTTACTGTGGTCACAGCGTTGCTACCGATCTGTATTTGTATGGTTTTCCCCCTTCTGGGCCCTCTAGTGACCATAATCTCCGTCTTGGATTCCTCTATTTTCAAATTGATCTCTTCTAGCCATTCTCTACACCGTCTGAAAGCCAGCGCTAATTTATTTTCTAGAGCCCATTTCGACTCCGCACAGACGACCATGATAAGGTCATCGGCGTATGCCACAGGTGTAACTCCCTTCGGGTATATTAACCGGAGTATGCCATCATACAAAATATTCCACAGGGTCGGCCCCAAAACCGAACCCTGCGGAACCCCTGCCGTGCACCTATGTTGTCCGCCCGTGGGAAGCTGGATGTTTCTGTCTCTCAGATAGTTTTCTATGACCCTTATAAGGTATCTACTAAACCCCTTGTTACGCATGCTCAGAATGATCGGCTTCCATGGCGCGCTGTTGAAGGCGTTCTCCACATCTACCGTGAGGACTGCCGCCTATGCCTCCTTTTTGCTTTCCTTTATCAGGTTGACCACTCTACGCATAGCCGTGACCGTGGATTTTTGTAACCTTGAAACATTGTTTTATTTATTCCTTGTCAAAATTTTTCATATTTCTAACTTATTACTTGATAAAGTCGAGGGTGAAGTTGGCAAATTTCAAACGTTAATAACTTTCTTATTTCTAATGGAATGCTATATATATTTTTGCATTATTAAATTTGCTATTAAATTACCTTTCGATTTGTATAACAATTTTCTATCCCTAAAGTTAATAATAACAAAGATAGATATTTCACAATTTTGTAATAATTTATATATCAATACACCTGAGAAATCGTCTAGTCAGTTATTTTGACGTATCCATGGATACCAATAACAAAATTTTTTAAAATCTAATTGTGTCAGCTTTTCTATTATTTGTTCTGTTAAAATGGATTTTACGCGACAAGAAATGATAAATATGGTTTACTGTATTGGAGAAGCGCATCGAAATGTTCTGCTAGCTAGTAGAATTTATCATCAAAAATATTCTGATTCTGATTCAACTACGTTTTGTGATTCTGTCATTAATAAGCATTGATTCATACCTGTATAACATTGAAATGTATAATTTGGAGTAACTGTTGGATTATGTGAATGTACTCCTCTTGACCAAAATGATAATGTCAAACTTGACATTGCAATTTGACATCAGTCTACTACAAACATATGTTGTTTATAAACAACAATTATTATTGAATATTAACGTCTTAGAATTACAATTTTTTTAATATTTTCTCGGATATCAGCATTAGGTGCTACAAACCTGATGAACAGAAATGGTGACACAATTAAATTTTAAACAATTTTCGTAATTGGCATCAATGGATACGTCAAAATAACTCGCTAGTCGATTTTTCAGGTGAATTGATATATAAATTATTACAAAATTGTGAAATATCTTTGTTATTATTAACTTTAGGTACAGGGAATGGTTATACAAATCGAAAGGTAATTTAATAGCAAATTTAATGATGCAAAAATATACATAGCATTCCATTAGAAATAAGAAAGTTATTAACGTTTGAAATTTGTCAAATTTACCCTCGATTTTATTAAGTAATAAGTTAGAAATGTGAAAAATTTTGACAAGGAATAAATGAAACAATGTTTCAAGGTTACAAAAATCCAAACCGCATATCTAATCCAAACCTACTAACAAAGAAGTAATAGCCAATTTTTGTTGAAGACGCAACTGTCAAAATATCACGAAAAAAATTAATAACTCGAAGATGGTATAGAGAATGTTATGACAATTTTATTATAAATAACAAGAAATTCGAAAATCAAAAGATACACAGGGTATTCCATTTGAAATAACAATGTTGATAGACATAGTCAGATCACATTTTCTCTGAAAATTTCATAGCGATATCTTCAATGACAAAAAAATTATGGACCGATTACGTAGCTCTGGGTCACCCTGTATATATATATATATATATATATATATATATATATATATATATATATATATATATATATATATATATATATATAGTTATATGAGAGACAGCCTGTATCTCCCTTTTAAAATGCTGAATTGTAGTTGTAGACGCTGCGCATAATATATATGAAATGCTTATTTCATCCTTTTTTAGCTAGAGAGCACAATTAGAATAATAAAAATGTAAGTTTGATTTGAACTCTCAACCTGTAAACATCGTTCTGAATAAAATCGTTATTTTTAAAAATAGTTTTCTTCGTGTTGAAAAAATATAATTGGCGACGAGGATGGGATTGCTTCATTAATCCTTCGTGAAAAGAAGTGCATTAAGTGAATATCAATTCTTAAGAGCAATCCGAACTTTAAAACACATAAGCTCAGTTGTTATCTCACAGTGACGGCGAAATTAGGCAGTACCGGTCCTGAGTTCAACTGACCATTGAAAGAAATCAAACAGAGTGCATAGTCAAGGGTAAGCGCCGAGGACTCCACTTTGGAATAACGATCAGAACGTTAAGTTGCAGTAGTTAATCAACTTCCTGTTTTCCCATGCGTTTTCAGCCCAAAACCTACAGACTCCCTATAACACATAGTTGTAGCAGGTCATTAGTAAATTAAGAATTTGTTTTAAATGTTAATTATTTTAAATTGACTTTCATCATTGATTCTTT